>JAPYMA010000280.1:0-27500 GCA_035041965.1 Anisakis pegreffii | reverse complement strand
AGGCATAAATTCGAGAACGAACTGCTCCACGCCCTCACTCATCAACGAGTTATGCGTCCAGCTGAGACGTAATTCACGGAAATGTGGAACGAATCGAATTTTGGCTGCGGTAAACGCATTCTGAGGCTGCATTCCGCGTCGTAGATACGTCGATGTGGCCATTTTTGTGGAGATGGCCACCTGAAATGATATTTTTTATGGAGATGGCAACCTGAAATGATATTTTTTTATGGAGATGGCCACCTGAAATGATATTTTTCAGTGGAGATGGCCACCTGAAATGATATTTTTCAGTGGAGATGGCCACCTGAAATGATATTTTTTATGGAGATGGTAACCTAAAATGATATTTTTCAGTGGAGATGGCAACCTGAAATGATATTTTTCAGTGGAGATGGCCACCTGAAATGATACTTTTCAGTGGAGATGGCCACCTGAAATGATATTTTTTTATGGTGATGGCAACCTGAAATGATATTTTTCAGTGGAGATGGCCACCTGAAATGATATTTTTCTCCACTTTTCACGACAACTTGGGCGATGTTTTCTGTCACTGCCCTCGAAAGGGTGGCATGAGCCTCCCTCGATGGCGCGATTTGCGGTCATCCCCACCACCCCTTAGGTTCATTTCAGGTCGCCATCTCTGTACAAAAATCACATTTCAGGTCGCCATCTCCATTTAAAAAATCATATTTCAGGTCGTCATCTCCATTTTAAAAATCACATTTCAGGTTACCACCCTGACCACAATGAAACAAGCCCGGGGTTACGCGCAAAAATACGAAAATTCAAACAAACAAAAAAAAACAAAACAAAATTCCCAAGTGAAATCCACCAAAAATCAAGCTCACAAAGTCAACTCGAACCAACTGCGAACCGAAACGAATTATTTGTTCGCCCCACACAAATTCGTTGTAAGACGCCAAAATTATTTGAGAATGCTGAACGGAATCATTACTATTATTACTTTTAAGCATAAAGTAAAAACGCAAAACTGTTTGATATGGATAGTGATCGTGAATTTATTCACTTAGAACAAACAATCAAATCGAATTATGATCAATCAATAAATATCGATAGCGCAAAGCTGAATACATTAAATGAATATTGAATAAAGCACACGCGCTTCACGACAGAAACAATAAATCTTTACGCTTCGTTCACAAAGATTTTAAAGAGACACTCGAATGCGCTATAGCACGGAATGGCTAGCTCCAAGCTTGACGCCGAATCCGCTGGAGGTGCATTCGACAAGAGAGCGAGCAACTGAAGCGTTGAGTCACCGTTTAAATCAAAGTTTCGTCGTAAATTTCACGATATTTGTTATGGAAGCGGTTTGAACACGAATAATTTTGAGAATATTATCATGGAACTATAAGAAGCAAGTCAAATAGATCGTAACGAACCTGTAGCACTTGCAGAGTTTTAGAGCTTTCGCCCGATCCCGAATGCGTTTCTGGAACTGAAGCGTTGATTTAGCGTGTAAATAAAAATGTCGGAAATTTCAACAACAATCATGGTATTTCTTATGGAACAACTGTTTGAAGCGGTTTGAACTCGAAAGCTGAGAATATTATCATTGAGCTGTACGAAGGAAGACAAATAGATTGCAACAAACCCGTAGGACTTGCGGGGCTGCTGGCATTACGCTCGACCTCGAATGCAGTCGAGCTTGATTCGGGCTGCGACCGAGCACCTTCTCGAGCTGAAGCGTTGATTCACCGTGTAAATGAAAATGTCGGAAATGCCTTTCTATGCCTATTATACGGTCACATTAATTATTATTTATTGTTAATATTATTGTTATTATTATTATTATTATATATTATAATATTAATTATTTGTTAACATAAAACCAGATTGTGGAATGTTTACCTAAAGTCAATCTAAAATATTTCTTATCAAATAAAGAGCACAATCGCAGTTCCATACGAATTTTATTTCTTTCAAATGCTCTTATTACTATTACTATTACTATTACTATTACTATTACTGTTATTACTATTACTATTACTATTACTACTACTACGGCATTTATCACCACCGAATTTGTTAGTTTAAGTGATATCGTTTTATTTATCGTTTATGTGGCCATATTATTTTTAATAAACGTTTAAAATTATCGGTGATATTATCAGGATATTATCAGTGATATTATCAGGATGTTATCAGTGATATTATCAGTGATATTATCAGGATGTTATCAGTGATATTATCAGGATGTTATCAGTGATATTATCAGGATGTTATCAGTGATATTATCAGGATGTTATCAGTGATATTGTTTTGATTATCAATCGCATACAGTTTGACAGCTTAATGGAATCGGGCTACCTTCAGAAAATCAGCTATATCTCCGAAACTAAGCAAAATCCATCGACAATATATATAATTTTCTGATAGAAGAGAGTCTCCTGAAGAGACTGGTACCAAGAAATTCAGGTGTTAAAGGGCAAATTTGAGAGTACAGATCGTTTGAAAATGGCACTCGCCATATTCATATAGTAGTGTATCGATTGATCAGTATGCAGATCAACCGTATAATGCAGATCGAGGTGTGGAATCGCTCAGCTATAAAGAAATGTGTCGTAGTTTCAGAGCTAGGTGAAATCTGCCGATAAAAGAAGCTTCCAATTTGGGCAAAGAGGCTTCCAATTTGGGCAAAGAGGCTTCCAATTTGGGCAAAGAGACTTCCAATTTGGGCAAAGAGGCTTCCAATTCGGGCGTAGAAATACCCAAAAAATATGCCCAGTGGAACGAATTTTATAGATTATCATCAATACTGTTGAATAATTTAATTCAGTTGAAACGACAAAACAATACCCGAGTATTGGGATTTGACAGTATTACAGTGCGATTTGATTAGTATGCAGCAATATAAAGCATTTACATAAGAGGATTTGCATTCGAATATTATTTAATTTACATATTTATTATTATTAATATTTATTATTATTGTTATTATTATTATTATTATTATTATTGTTATTAATTAATACTCCCCAGTACAGCCCACCTCACAGCTAGCCACTGAAAATCGATGACTGCGGGTGAATTTGAATTTCAATATGAATTCAATGCGTCCATTTTTAAGAGATCTTCAAAAGGTTTCCATGTTCCACGCGATTGCACTGGATTTTCACTGATTTTCATTCCATTTTAAATATTCTCAGGTGATTTTTCTTATTTTCCGCTGATTTTTCCATTTTTTGATAAAATTTTTTGATTTTTATCGTTCCGAAAGGCAGAATTCCAACCGATAGTCAAGGTCGTGATTGAAATTGTCGGATTTTCGGAAGATTTTAGTCGGAAGTGATCCCAGATGGATATGCGGATATAAGACACAATCTGTAGTGAATGCTTAGGCTTTCGAGCGTGGTGTGCTGACTGGTTTACTTACTCGAATACATTTATATCTCGTATTGATTTGTTTTGTGTTTATTTATGCATAAAATTAAGCCATAGCCCAATATCCGTATGTGTATATTTATGTGTATATAATAAATATTATAAATAATAATAATAACAATAATAATAATAATAATAATAATAACAATAATAATAATAATAATAACAATAATAATAATAATAATAATAATAATAATAATAATAATAATAATAATAATAATAATAATAATAATAATAATAGCGGATATAAGAGTAGGCTTATGGCAGAAGCATGCGGCTCGGTTTTATCGTTAGTAAAGAGATCAATTTGAGATTTATATTGAGCGAGAGTAGCAGACGGTTAGAGTCAGACGAGAGAGGTCAGAGACGCAGAGGATGTGGCGAGAAACGGCGATCAGTGCGTTCAGAATCGTGTCAGCGCTGCCGTCGACAGCTGCTGGACGTTCGACGACGATGAATCCGAACCCGAACTTGGGATTGAGGTGAGGGTTGGGGTTATTATAATAATAAATATTATGTATAATAATAAATATTATATATAATAATAAATATTATGTATAATAATAAATATTATATATATAATATTTATT
Source organism: Anisakis pegreffii (assembly GCA_035041965.1). NCBI lineage: Eukaryota > Metazoa > Nematoda > Chromadorea > Rhabditida > Anisakidae > Anisakis > Anisakis pegreffii. The sequence goes on along the minus strand of JAPYMA010000280.1, from coordinate 23,502 downwards.
TATTTATTTACTAAATCCAATTGCAACTCACCACGAGTTTATGCCTCTCTGTTATCTCGAATATTACATTCGTCCATTTTAATAGTAATAATAATAATAATAATAATAATAATAATAATAATAATAATAACAATAATAATAATAATAATAATAATAACAATAATAATAATAATAATAATAAAAATAACAGGAATAACGATAACAGCAACGAAGACGTGATCGGTGTTGTGGGGGTATTGATGAGATAACGCAAATATTCGAGCCGTTAGAAAACGGTAACCTGAAATTAAATATTTTAGCGACTTTCGCGGATGTTGGTACCATTCGGAATGCGGTCGGTTTTAGAATATTATTATTGTGTTTATTTATTGGTGTTATTTGATTTTTTTGTCGTTATTATAAAGCAGATAATTTTGATATAATTATTGCTGAGTTTTAGTATTATTTATTATTTTTATTATTATTTATTATTATTGTTATTTATTAATATTATTATTATTATTATTATTATGTACCGAAATTTGAAGCTCTTAATTATTTTCACATTAATAACGACTGTTTTCTTTTCATTTTTAATTTTTAGTCATTATATATTTATTATTACTATTAATTATTATTTATTATTATAATTTTATTATTTATTATTATATTTATTAATATATTTATTATTTTAAAGCATTATAAATATTGATTGCAGAGCGGTGAAACTGTACTGATGGTGGCCGCGCGCATGGGGCGGAACGATGTTGCGCGAGCGGTCATTTATGAGTCTGATATAGATGACATCGATTATGTGGGTTTTATTATTTATTATTATTGTTATTATATATTATTATTGTATATTATTATTATATTTTATTATTATTTATTATTATTGTTATTATTATTATTATTATTACTACAGGATGGCTGGACAGCGCTATTGAATGCGGCACATGAGGGTCATTTTGAAGTGGCTGAGACCCTTATTAATGCTGGAGCTGCTGTGGATTATCCTGATTTGGTAATTTTATTGTTATTATTTATTACTTTTATTATTTATTATTGTTGTTGTTATTTATTATTATTGTTATTTATCATTTATTATTATTATTGTTTTTGGGAAGATAGTCAGTTTTAGGGAATGCAAAGCGAATGTAAAATCAGTTATGAAACAGTAATAATAAGTATGATAGTAATAAATTATAGTAATAAGTATGATAACAATAAATATAATGTTTATTTATTTATTTATTTATTTACTTGTTTACTCAGCTGTTATTGTACTTCTCGAAACATACAATAGTAAGTAAATAAATAGTAACTGTAATAATAATGAATATAATAATAATAATAATAATAAGGCACTTTTTTACTTTGGGGAGGGGGTCGCACGCGAGCAAGCTCGCGCATGCCACGCCTACTGTGCATGGCCTCAGCCTAAGGTGACCTCAGCCTCATCTAAGCGTAGCCTCAGATCGCTCGATGCTACAACAGAGGCTAGCAAGTGAACTCAGGCTTAGGCTTAGGCTGAGACTACGCTTGGACTGAGGCCATGCGCAGTGGGCGTGGCATGCGCGAGCTTGCTCGCGTGCGACCCCCCCAAAGTAAAAAAAGTGCCAATAATAATAATAATAAATAATAATTGTAGATGGGATGGACTCCGTTGATGTGGTCAGTGTACAAAAATCACGTTGAATGCGTGAAATTATTCCTGGAGCATAAATCGCACGTGAATCTAATTGACGAGGAGGACGGGTTGACGCCGTTGATAGTGGCGAGTGGGCGGGGCTTTGGCGATATTGTGCGATTGTTGTTGGAGTACGGGGCGCAGGTGGGCGGGGCTTGTTATTATTTATTATTATTGTTATTATTATTATTATTATTATTATTACTATTACTGTCAACGTTCGTTAGTAAAGTTGTTTGGTGAATCTGCAAAGACGTGTGAGCGAGTGGGCGGGGCTTAGTGACGAGCGGGCGGAGCTTAGCGTTGGTTGGTGGAGAACGCCAAGCCCCGCCCACAAAACGTTGACGCCTTTGCCGAATAAACTTGTTTTAATAACGTGATGGTTATAATTTTCGTTTTCTAATTATATTTATTGTTATTATATTTATTATTATTTATTATTGTATATATTTAATATTATATTATTTATTATTACAGGTGAATGCGTGCGATAAATTCGGTAATACGGCGTTGATATGGGCGGCGCGTAAGGGTCACAGGGGCGTGGTCGAAATGCTGCTGAACGCTGGGTGTGAGTTGGACGCGATTGGGATGGTTATTACTATTATTTATTGTTATTTTTATTATTTATTACTATTTTTATTATTTTTATTATTTATTATTATTTATTGTAGTTATTATTTATTATTGTACATTATTATTTATTATATATTGTTGTTTATTATTATATGTTATTATATATTATTGTTTATTATTGTATACTATTATTTATTATTATTTATAACTATTATTTATAATGATTTCAGTACGCCTCAACAGCCCTGATGCTGGCCACGAGGGGGAATTTCGTTGAGGTGGTGCAGATGATTCTATCGAGAGAGCCGAATGTGAATGTGACCGACCAGGTGGGTTTTAGTGCTATTTATTTGTTATTATTTATTATTATATTTATTATTTATTATTATTATATAATAAATATAATATTTATAATTAATGTATAATAATAATAATGTATAAAACGGATTGCAGAACGGTCTGTCGGCGTTGAGTATCGCGGCGCGTGAGGGTTATTTCGAGATCGCGGAGCAGCTGATGCAGTGTGGTGCGTACGTGAACGTGTCGGATCGGGTGGGTGGAGCTTGTTTTTATTTATTATTGTTATTATTTATTATTATTGTTATTATTTATTGTTATTTATTATTATTATTGTTATTATTTATTATTGATATTATTATTATTATTATTTATTATTTTTGTCACTATTTATAATTTGTTATTGTTATTATTTGATAATTATTTTTCAGTTCGGTAATTCGATATTGGCGAGTGCGGTACGATCGGGGAATGTGAATATTGTGAAGATGCTGTTGGATAGACATGCGGACGTGAATGCGAGAGACTCGGCGAGTTTTATTTATTATTATTTGTTTGTTTTGTTGGTTTATTATTATTTATTTATTATTGTTATTATTATTATTAATAGTTGTTATTTTGTTTGTTATTATTATTATTGTTATTATATTTATTATTTTTAAGGAGAATCGGACAGCACTACATTTGGCCATTGATAAATCGTTTACGGATATGGTATTGGTGTTATTGGAGAAGAAACCGAATTTGGAGTTGAAGAATAAGGTGAAATTGAGATTTTTTGTTATTGTTTTGTTGTGTTTATTGTTTTTATTGTTTTTATTATTATTGTTTTTATTGTGTTATTATCATTATTATTATTGTTATTTTGCTTTTTGTGTTATTGTTGAATCATTTCATTGGTGTCGAAAATTTTTGTATTCATTTTTATTAGCAAATGAACGCGAAAACTTGAGATAGCTGCAGACGTGGTGGGCGGGGCTTGTGAGTGTGACTCCGCCCTGTGAGAGGTGCGTGGGCGGGGCTTGCGCTGTTGGGCAATGTGTCTGATCTGTGGGCGGGGCTTGCACTGTTGGGCAGTGTGTCTGATCTGTGGGCGGGGCTTGCGCTGTTGGGCAGTGTGTCTGATCTGTGGGCGGGGCTTGTGCTGTTAGGCAGTGTGTCTGATCTTGGGGGCGGCGCTTGCGCTGTTGGGCAGTGTGTCTGTGGATAATTGGATACTAATAATTAATATTTAATAATTTGAAAACGAGCGTAAATATCAATAAATTCAGGACGGCGACACGGCGTTGCTGCGCGCGGTCAAGAACCGTCAGTTGGCACTGTGCCAGCTGCTGATCAACGCGGGCGCAAAGCTCTCTGTGGTCGACAACGACGGCGACAACGCGTTGCACATAGCGTTGCGCGCGCGTTCGCGACGCATCACGCAGAGTCTGCTGGTGAACCCGTCCGACTCGAGGTTATTAGATTATTGTTATTGGTGAATTTATTTTTAGTTATTGTTATGGTACCTTCATAAGAGAAATATTGATTTCAGGTTGCTGTATCGACCAAATCGAATGGGTGAAACGCCGTATTCGATCGACCAGTGCAATCCGCAGCCCATAATACCACTGATATTCGGACCAATCGATTCCGAGACGCATTTGGATATGATGTTGGGATATGACGTGTACAGTAATGTGCTGGCTGACATCGTTTGCGAACCCAATTTGACATTGCCGCTGACTATTGGTGGGTGCAGAGGGTTTTTTTTTGGGGGGGGGGTTTCCTGCGACTATGACTACAAAGTGGTGGGGTCAAGGATACCCCCGATGAATTCTTTCTCACGGGGGATACCCCTGATGAATTATTTCCCACGGTGATGCGGCTGATGAATTCTTTCTCACGGGGGATACCCCTGATGAATTATTTCCCACGGTGATACGGCTGATGAATTCTTTCTCACGGGGATACCCCTGATGAATTATTTCCCACGGTGATACAGCTGATGAATTCTTTCTCACGGGGGATACCCCTGATGAATTATTTCCCACGGTGATACGGCTGATGAATTCTTTCTCACGGGGGATACCTCTGATGAATTATTTTCCACGGAATTACCACAGACGAATTTTGGTAGCAATAATGGTAATGAATAATTATTTGAGGTCTGTATGCGAAATGGGGATCAGGAAAGTCGCTGCTGTTGGCTAAAATGAAGGATTCGATGAGCGCGTTTTCACGTAGTTGGTAAGTTTTGTTAATACATTCAACCTTAACCAATACTTTCCCACGCTTACACGTCTGACGAAGTCTTTCCCACGGTCATGCCTCCGATGAAGTCTTTCCCACGGTCATGCCTCCGATGAAGTCTTTCCCACGGTCATACCTCCGATGAAGTCTTTCCCACGGTCATGCCTCCGATGAAGTCTTTCCCACGGTCATGCCTCCGATGAAGTCTTTCCCACGGTCATGCCTCCGATGAAGTCTTTCCCACGGTCATGCCTCCGTTTCCCACGGTCATGCCTCCGATGAAGTCTTTCCCACGGTCATGCCTCCGATGAAGTCTTTCCCACGGTCATGCCTCCGATGAAGTCTTTCCCACGGTCATGCCTCCGATGAAGTCTTTCCCACGGTCATGCCTCCGATGAAGTCTTTCCCACGGTCATGCCTCCGATGAAGTCTTTCCCACGGTCATGCCTCCGATGAAGTCTTTCCCACGGTCATGCCTCCGATGAAGTCTTTCCCACGGTCATGCCTCCGATGAAGTCTTTCCCACGGTCATGCCTCCGATGAAGTCTTTCCCACGGTCATGCCTCCGACGAAGTCTTTCCCACGGTCATGCCTCCGATGAAGTCTTTCCCACGGTCATACCTCCGACAAAGTCTTTCCCACGGTCATGCCTCCGATGAAGTCTTTCCCACGGGAATGCCGCTGACGAGTTCCTTCCCGCGTGAATCTGTGCGACGTGAATCTTTTTATCCCCGACGGATTATTCCCGGCCCAAAAGCGTTGCCCGACGTACAGCAATGCGTTGATGTAAAAAATAGCCGACGAAATTGCAGGCTGGATGGTGTGCAGTTAACGTTTTCGTTTTGTGCTGTGATGGCGATATTGTTGTTGGTGAGTGTGTTGACGTTATTGGTTTGTGTGTTGATGTCGTTGACGAGGCGATTCGAATTCGTTGTGACTGCGGCGAGTGGGGGGGCGATTTTGTTTGTGTTTATTGCGATGGCATACGGTCGGTTTTGTTGATTTGTTGGTATTTATTTTATGATTTATTGTGTTATTATTTTGATGTTATTTTATTATTATTATTATTATTATTATTATTATTATTGTGTAAAATATTAATTTCAGGTATAATCTATTACGGAAGTGAGAAAAAATCATGGCAAAGCACAATGCAGATCTCGAGAGAGCTGTCGAAGTTGCTGGCACACTTGAGATTATTGTTCAATGTCGTTATGCTGCACGCACCCGTCTTCAATGAGAAGGATCTGCTGACCAGTCCTGTGGGGTCGGTTGATTTTTTTTGTTATTGTTATTATTATTATATTATTATTATTATTATTGTTATTTATTATTGTTATTATGACGTCATTTGTGAAGGAACACTTGAAATGGGGCAAAAAGTCCCCGCTGCCGCGAGTGGGACTGAACCGGCGACTCGCTGCGTGACGGTCGGGCGCTTTACCAACTGAGCTATTCGGGAGCTCACTGCGGAGATTTAATGCGTTGATGATTTTAGTTGGGCGTATAATAAATGTAATAATGATAATAATAATAATAATAATATATAATAATAATAATAATAATAAGTGTAATGATATATGTTATAAACAATCATAAAATTACATAATAATAATGTATATAAATAAATAATGAATTAAGTTTTTTAAATAAGTAAATGGGTAATTGTAAAATAAATGATGAATAAACAATTCAGTTTATAAATAAATAATAAAATAATTTAGTTATGTATAATTTAAAGAATAATTAATTCAGTGATAATGAAAGAGGTAATATAAATAAATATAAATAATGTAAATAATAAAAATAAACGAGAGGAATTCAGTTTTTTATTCGCCGACTACCATCGGCTGTCGTCGATCGGCGGTGAGCAGGCACTGGCCAAAATTGTCGTGACACTATTCGAGGCAGCTGAGAACCACTTCGGGTCACTTGCCGTACGCATATTCTGCGCGTTACGGACAATATATCGTGGGTTTTATTATTATTTATTATTATTATTATTTGTTGTTATTATTATTTATTGTTTTTGGTTATTATTATTAGTATTGCTATTGTTTGGCAATTTGAAAAGTCCTGTGGAAAAGTTATTTTTGGTCAGAGGTATGTGGTGGTGGCGGTTGGGGTGGGCGGGATTAGCATCCGTTTTTTGGCGAAACGTTACACGAGCAATTTGTTGCAGCGCGTACGAGTGAGTCGAAGCTGCGACGCGTGTGCGGCATCCCGGTGCTGTTGTTGGCGATTGTGCTGATAGTGTCGTTGAAGTTGGCATTGTTACTGTTTATTTTTTGGCTATTGTCCAATGCGGATCAGGCGAAGCGGACGACGTGAGTTGTTCGATTGTTGTGTGATTGTTTTGTTGTTTTTTAGGCACTTATTCACTTTTGGGGACACGCACGCACGCGTTTAGCAGCTAAAGCCACGCCTACTGCGTATGGCCCTGGCCTAGGCGTAACCTCAGCCTCCTACTGAAACGCAGCCTCAGATCGCTCGATGTTATCGGCAGGCGCTAGTAAGCGAGCTCAAGCTTGGGCTTAGGCTGAGGCTGAGGCTGAGGCCATGCGCAGTGGGCCAAGTGGCCTCGGTCCATGTGAAAGCGTTGTTCGTAGTGTGCGTGGGCGTATGTGTGCGTTGTTGTACGCGAGCGTGCTTGCGTGCGGGTCCCCCAAAGTAAACAAGTGCCAACTTTTGCCGGAGTAATTGAATATGAATAGAAGCGCCCGAACTCATGCAATAAGCCAATAATGAGGACAATTTAGACTGTTCGTAGCGTCCATATCGTGTTTCTGCGTGAGCATATCGCTGGCAATATACCCGTTGTATATATTGCTGACGTTCGCATTCATTAACGCCCCCAAAGAGCGCATCAACGCGGTGGCGAGGCGTATTAATAAGATGCGATTCGAGGGATTCATGCAGAAATTGCAGCATGAGGTGGGCTGATTATTATTATTATTATTATTATTATTATTATTATTATTATTATTATTGTTATTGTCATTGTTATTGTTGTTATTGAGTTAGAGTTAGAGCAGAAGCGCGCAGTGTGCGTGCGGCAATGGGCGGTGCTCGCGTTCGCGGCCGTGGCCGCGGCGTGTCAGTGTTAGTTAGGAATGCAAGCCCAGCCCCGCCCACTATTGTCAGCGTTGCGGCAGTAGTGGGCGGGGCGTAACTCCGAGTGCAATATAGTCGCTTTTGTTTTATTTATTACTGTATATTATTATTGTTGTTATTTTTAGTGTATTTTTGTTATATTTTTTGTTATATTATTTTTATGTTTATTGTTGTGTTTATTTATTATTATATATTTTGTTATGTCTATTTATATTAATAATAAATACTGCAGGTGGATCTATTAGCGGTGATGATTCGCTCACTGGACGCGTTCACGACGAGTCAAACGCGATTGGTGGTTGTGGTGGATGGGCTGGACAACTGCGAGCAGGTCGGCTTCTGATTGGTTGATTTTTAGGTGGTGGGCGGAGTTGTGGGCGTGGCCTAGTGAAATAGGCGTGGCCTGATGGCATCAACTCAGTGTTTGAATAAGCTATTAGGACCGTGTAGAAAACGCTAGTAATTTAAATAATAATAATAGTAATGATAATAAATAAGAATAATAAATATTAATAAAAATATATAGTAATAATAAATAATAAGTAATAATAATAAATAATAATAACTAATAATACTAAGAGTTTAGTGTATACTAATTCAATAATAATGCTAAGTCAATTTAAAAAATAAATGATAATGATCGTAATAATAATGTAATAATATGATAATAATAAATAGTAATAAGTAATAATAATAATAATAATAATAAATAATAATAATAATAAATAATGAGAGTTCAGGAGCGGATGGTGCAGACCCTCGACTCGTTAGAGTTGTTATTCTCAGCACGTCCCAACCGCCCGTTTATAGTAACGATCGCGGTCGATCCGCACATCATCGTGTCGGCGATTAATCACAGTATGCACACGGCACTGACCGGGACGGAGCTGACGGGGCATGATTACTTGAAGGTTTGTTTATTGTTATTATTATTATTGTTATTATTATTGTTATTATTATTATTATTGTTATTATTATTATTATTATTATTATTATTGTTGTTGCTGTTATTTGTATTTATTGTTATTATTATTGTTAGCGTGATTATTTTATGAGAACGGTTGTGATAACAATAATAAATAATGAGTGACTACTCTCGTGGCGTTTAATAATGATATAATAATATAATAATAATAATAATATAATAATAAAATATAATAAATAATAATATGATTTAATAATATAATAATAATAATAATAATAAAAAGAGTTTCAGAACATAATCCATATGCCATTCTATTTGCATAACTCAGCGGTGAGGCAGTTGCAGTCGAAACTTCGCAATAAACGTGAGAGTTTGGCTGAGTGGAAGGAGCGATTTAAGAGACAGGACACTTTCCACGGTGGTTTTATTATTTATTATTATTTATTATTATTTGTTATTATTTATTATTATTATTATTATTATTATTGTTATTGTTATTGTAATTTATTATTATTTGTGGTTGTTGTTAGAATGCTAATTGAGTTAGTTCGGCGGCTGCGTGAACGTGGCGGTGTGGGAGGGGTTTACGCTGAAGCGCGCGTGCGGAGCCTGCGTTAGTGGCTCCGCCTTTTTCGGACACCGCGAGCTAGGCATTGGCAAGCTCCGCCCACAAACCGTAGGGGGAGTGAGGCGCGCGCATGTTACTCATGTTGCCGCAAATTAATCGTGGCGAATCCGGGTGATACTGTGGGAGATGACTTTTGTGGTGATTTGACCTGAAATCAAATTTTTTGCAAAAATTTATACCTTAGATAGAGTTGTCGAGCTAAACGGTGACCTGAAATTGAAATCAGGTTCGTACGTGTCGCTGCGCGAAGGCACCGCAGAGGGGCGTGCGGCCACGACGACGCGTCGCGCCACGACACTGATAGCTGTGGATACGCGCTGTCTGAGCGAGTCGCTGATGACCGACGATTATTTTTCGAATATGAATCCGAGGGCGATGAAGCGAATCGTGAACGCGTTGACTTTGACTGGAAGGTTGTTTTTATTACTTTTATTTATTTTGTTATTATTTTTTATTGTTTATTTTTATTTATTATTTTTTATTTTGTTATTATTCTGTATTATTTTTTATTATTATTGTGATCAATGTCGAAATGAACTCAAGTACATTATGTGGTTGTTATTGGCGAATGGTTCGTCGCACTGGTTTGTGGGCGGAGCTTAGCGTTTATGGGTGGGATGTAGTGGAAGGCCCGCCCACAAACGCGCATGCGTTTGGTGTAGCAAATGCGTGCGTGGTGCGGCTTTGGGTGAATGGATTCCATTCAGCTACTTGATATCTAGTTAATATTACGTGGTGGTGTATTTGGTATTATATTTAATAATAATAAATAATGTATAATAATAATAAATAATGCATAATGATATTAAATAATAATAAATAATGTATAATAATAACATAATAAATAATAATGTATAATAACATAATAAATAATAATGCATAATATCAATAGATAATAATAATAGTAATAAATAATGTATAATAATTAATAAATAATAATGTATAATAATAAATAATAATGCATATATAATATATAATAAATAATGATGTATAATAATAAATAATATGTAATAATAAATATTAATGTATAATAATAAAAATATATAATAATAATAAATATTCAGGTTGATGCGCGCGTTCGAGATCGAGTTTTCGTGGGTGACGTTGGGCTATTGGGTGAGTCTGGTGGAGCAGTGGCCGTGCCGAACGTGTTGGCTGATCGACCGCGCACTGGACATTCACCACGAGCAGTTTTCGCTGGCACAGGTCCAATTTTTGTTATTTCTTTATTGTTTTTATTATTTATTATTATATTTATTTTTATGTTTATTATTGTTATTTTTAGGCACTTGTTTACTTCGGGGGACTGGCACGCGAGCACGCTCGCGTGCAACAACGCGCATACACGCCTACGCACACTATGAACGACGCTTTCACATGGACCGAGGCCACGCCCACTGCGCATGGCCTCAGCCTAAGCGTAGTCTCAGCCTAAGCCTAAGCCTGAGCTCGCTTGCTAGCCCTCTGCTGGTAACATCGAGCGATCTGAGGCTACGCTTAGATGAGGCTGAGGTTACGCTTAGGCTGAGGCCATGCGCAGTAGGCGTGGCCTCGGTTGTTATACGCGAGCGTGCACGCGTGCGTGTCCACCAAAGTAGACAAGTGCCTATTATTATTGTATTCATTGTAATTGTCGTTGTTATTGGTGTGTATTCGTTGTAATCGTTCCTACAGGTTTATCATCAGCTGAAAGACAAAATCCCCAAGAAGGACAATCTGATTGATATGGACCGCAACCCGGACAATTTCGAGTCGTTCCTCGAGCAGGTCTCACAGCCGGGTCCTGACCAGTTGACTGTGGCACACGTGCGACGTTTTGTGCCGTGCACGTCGAATCTCGATCCCTATCTGAGGAAGTTGATCAGAGGTTTGATTGGGTTTTTTTTGAACCGTTGAAACCGTTTAGAAGGGTTTTCTGGTTTGTTATATACTAATAGTAATAATAATAATAATAATAATGATAATAATAATAATAATAATAATAATAATAATAATAGTAATAATGTAATAATTTGAGAGCGACGCGCAGAATTGGAAGGACCGGCGAGTCTCAATGAGGCATTGGTGCTTGAGCAACAAGGTGGCGGTCCGTTGTTGAACCTGAACGGACCTGCGCGATACTTGTTCAAGGTTCTGTTCTGTTCAAAATGGCGTTGATTAAGGGTTTTTAACGAAAAATTTGAAATTTTGGAACCGTGCCAAGATAAATTGAGTTTTTGGCAATGTGCCAAAGTTTTTGATGATAATAGTGAACAGTAATGAAAATACGGAATTCAGGATCCGACGGTATGGAGTCAGATTGAGAAGCCTTTAGTGGAGATGCGCATTGAGGATATTGTGAAACTGGTGAAACGGCTGGAAATAGCATCGGATCGGGTGGAAATAATAATCAACAGGATCAGATCAGCGAATTTGAATGGTTTGGTGTTGTACGCGTGCGATTTGGGTGAGGTGCAGCAGACTCTGAAGGTGTTTTTTGTGTGTTTGTTAATGTTTTTTGTTGTTATTATTGTGGTTGTTATTGTTTTTAATATTATTGTTTTTGCTTTTATTGCTGTTGTTGTTATGTAGCTGCCAGATTGCTTGAGCAAGTGTGTTGGGTAGTTTCGCCACAGTAGTTGCGCAGGCGGGGCATCGCCGTACTTTGGCGGAATGCCAACGCCCACGCATTATTGGCGAAACTGCCCCACGAACTTTCTCAACCACTTGTTATTAGTGTTGTTGTGGATACAATTAACATTCTTTCGAGATTAATTATTATTAATGTTAAGGTATTGTTGTTGTTCATTATTAGGCGCTTGTTTAGTTTGGGGGACACGCATGTGAGCACGCTCTGCGTGTAACAACTGAAGCCACGCCTACTGCGCATGGCCTCAGCCTAATCGTAAGTGTAACCTCAGCCCCATCTGAGCGTAGCCTCAGATCGCTCGATGTTACAGCAGTGGCCAGCAAGCGAGCTCAGGGTTAGGCTTAGGCTGAGACTACGCTTAGGCTGAGGCCATGCGCAGTGGGCGTGGCCTCGGTCTATGTGAGCGGCGCGCGAGCGTGCTTCATGGTGTGTGAGCGTATGTGTGTGGTGTTGTACGCGAGCGTGCTTGCGTGTGTCCCCTAAAGTAAACAAGTGGCTATTATTATTATTTATTATTGTGACAATGATGATAATTATGATTATTTAGCTGAGTTTGGGTGACTGGACCCTGTTGAAGCTTCTGATTGAAACGCTGCGTCAGTGGAATTGCTCCACGGTATCAAACCAACAACATACCTATAACCCAGCCCTGATCGCACCCCTGCCCACGATGCCCCTATCCACTTCTCTGGCCTCAATTCAAGAGTGTAAACGAAAACTGACGGCACAGGTGAGTTAATTAATAATAATTGATAATTGATAATTAATTGCTGTTATTAAGAATTAATAATTGTTATTATTTCTGGAGATTCAGTGATTTTTCAAACAAACTCGAATTCCAGACCGAAGTAGAAAGTGATCACCAGTGGCTGTTGCGAAGTCTGTCGGGAATGGACGCGTTCGAAACAGAAGGCGATCTGATGACCGGACAAGAGGCGACCACGACGAGTCCAGCGTCGCATCCGGCATCGGTTCATTTCGACGACGAGGGACTGGACGGGATCGGTGGGCAGCGGATGCTGGGCACATCGATAGATGACGACCGGGACAGGGAGAGAGAGGCCGGGCACGGTGGCCTTGCCGGGGTGGTGGTTCGAGAGGGGTTGACGGGTCGGGAGGGCCGTTATGAGGCGGCCGAAGCGATGGAATTGCTGCCGAGTGTGGGCGGCGGCGGGTTCGAAGCGGATTCAGAGGACAACGAATCCGATGCGGACAGCACGGAGAGTATGTGCGGGTCGAGGGAGAATTTGCTGGACACGAATAACGGAGGAGGTGGTGCATTGGCACAAGCGGGGGGCAGTGGGGGAGCGGGCGCAGTCAAAAAATCATCATCATTACGGTATCGTTGATTGTTGACTCGATTGAATTTCGGTGTTGTTTGCTTATTGTGTTTTTTGTTTGTTTGTTTGTTTATTTATTTTTGTGTTTATTTATTTATTTATTTATTTATTTATTTATGTGATTGTTTATTTATTTATGCGGTTGTTTAGTTATTTTGAGTTAAATGCTTGTGAAAGTATTCGTTAATAGGGTTGGTTGTTTATTAGTTATTGTTATTTATTATTATCAATGTTATCATTATTTTTATTACTGTTATTATTTTTTTATTTTTATTTATTTATTATTATTATCATTATTATTTTATTATTATTATTGGTATTATTATCATTTTTGTTGTTTTTATTATTTTCTGAATGATTATTGATGTTGTGTTTGTGGTTATATTCTGTCGATACACTTGCCTGATTTGGTCTGGTTACATTTTATTTTTATTGTTTTGTTTTTTATTATTTATTGTTGTTATTTTTATTTATTATTGTTTAATTTTGTTATTTGTTTGTTATTGTTTTTAAATATTTTTATTTTCAGTGTTTGTTATTATTTTATTTTATTTTATTTTTCACATGTTTTCCGTCAGCAATAATCTCATTTGTTTGTGAAGACAACAAATCCCGCCCACTTTGGCGATTCGACCGTTGCAATTTTTTGTTGCGATTCGTGTAGTTTGAGCAGTCAGAGGGCTGATATCGTATATTTTTTAGTAACTTTAATTATGCTTTATTGTTGTCATTAGGTGCGGTTGTGGCGTATCTACTGCTAGTCATCGAATTTTGATATCAGTGGCGCGGGGGCGGAGTGAGCACAGTGCAGAGGGCGGAGTCAGTATCACCGTTCGGGGGTGGGGTCGATGTCAAGGTTTTGGGGGCGGGGTTAGTGTGCATTGTTCCGGAGGCGGGGTCAATGTTATTGGTCTAGGGGCGGAGCTGATGTCACGGTTTTGGGGCGGGGTTAATGCAATTAATCGTTGTGGGGGCGGGCTGAATGCAATTAATCATTTCGGGGGCGGGGTTAATGCAATTAATCGTTTCGGGGGCGGAGTCAGAAGGTCAGAATCGTCGTGTTGAGGGGAGGGGGGAAGGCGTCGTGTGAGCTGCTGCTCGTAAGGCAAGCAAGGCTATGGGCATGGGCCTGGGCCTGGCTTCTTCATGCATACGTGTATATTTATTTGTGACCGGTCAATCGGCCCAAAGACGCATTGCCTATGGGATGGTTTGCCTAGTGGACAGTTTGGCCAACAGACAATTTGCCTAACGGACAGTTTGCCTAACGGACAGTTTGACTATTGGGCAAAATATCCATAAAAATCTGTAAGTTAGGCAAACGGCCCTTTAAGTAAATTGTTCGTTAGGCAAACTGTCTGTTAGATAATGTGTCTCTAGGCAAAATGTCTTTTGGCAGATTGACCGGGTACCATACTTATTTCTTAATTACTGTTACTGCATATTATTATTATTTACCATTATTATGGTTTATTTATTATTATTATTGTTTATTTAGTAATTGTTACTGTGTATTTTGAAGCTATTTCAATGAGGTCGCATTGGAATTGTTGCAAAATGAGGACGAAATGGAGCGCAAAAATTACCATTAACGACGTTGATTATTATTATCATTTCTATTGTTATTATAACGTCGCGTTGCATTGCGTTGCGTAACGTTTCGCCACTACTAACGTCTCCAAATGCCACAAGCAAAATAATCTCGTCTAATCGTAAGCGCAATTCTTTTAAAATATATCTGACTGTGAGCTTTGGCTTTGGCTTAGGCATAGGCTTGGACTTTGGCTTTGGCTTAGGCATAGGCTCGGACTTTGGCTTTGGCTTAGGCATAGGCTTGGGCTTGGGCTTGGGCTTGAGCAGCAGTATCAACATGAGGTCATTCATTGCTTTTTTCGTTGACGCCTTCGATTATTACTGATAATTAACTAATTAACTAAGCCTTTGGTTTTCGTTGATTATTATTATTACTTTGCTTATGGTGCTGGATTTGGCTTAGGCTTTTGGATTTAGCTTAGGCTTTCGGATTCGGTTTCGGTTTTGCTTATATGGTTTCTGGTTTCGATTCGGGCTTTTGGATTCGGCTTAGGCTATTCGGCTGCTGATAAAGCACTCCTTTTCGCCCATTTTTTTAAAATTTTTTATTTCGGCTACCGCGAAGTAGAAATGATACTTGGCTCACTTGAACCTGAAATTGATTTGGGTACCACGGGTCCATTGCCTTTCCCCATTCATGCATGAATCCATAATTTTAGGTGAATAAGGATGTGAGGAAGGGGGGCGGGGAGGCGTCTCTTGATGTTAGCATCTTAAATTCCAGGTATCCAGCTTACAAACTAGCAGCAGATTCCTTCTGTGACGCTTTCTGACTAGCTTGTTGTGAGGTTGATCTGGGAACTGGACTGGGTAGGGGGATTTCCCGGGCAAAGCGGAGGGATCCGCTGAATTCCCACCGGGTAAGCAAGAAGCTTTGGGTGAGAGGCTGAATTCCTGTGCAGTCTTAATACGCAATGCTTTGCGCTTAGCTTGTTGTTGCAGTTGCAATTGCAATCGCAGTTGTAAAAATTTGACGTGGCTTTATTTGAAGATTTATTTTATGTGATGAATCTATCGCATTAAATCTGAATCTGGCAATCCGCTTAAGACTCGTACGGGTATGGCCATACACTTAGAGCTGGCGGGTTAAATTGGCTTGTCGTGAGCTTAGCTGTGAATCTGGAGTCGATCCCGGTTCGAGGGCATCCTTAAGTTGAAATATTAGGCTAGTGGCAATGCTTTTACATCGTTTTAGTGGCATCTTCTTAAGTTTTCTAGTCGATATTGAGATTTTAAAAAAATTTTTTGAATATAAAAAAAATCGTGGTGGTGCTCGTTTCTAGTCAAAAAGTTTAGAGGGATTGAAGGTTTGAAATCAGGATTTTGAAATCAGGAACTTAATTTTGAATTGTGAAAATGTCAAAGAAAAAAGTAAAAACATACCAGGCAACCTAATGGATTTCGGTTTTCGACTGGATGCCTCTAGTGATGTGCCATACCCGTGCGGGAGTTGAAGACTGTGGAAATTGGACACATCGTTGTGATTTGCAGGAAGCATGATTAATAAATACGTTTATTTAGTTGATGAATACATATAGATGATGTTAATAATAATAATAATATAAATATAATAATAAATAATAAATTTAATTGAGTTTCAGAGATGAGGTGATGATGAGTGTGGTGCGTGCCGGTTCTATGCGTTCTGAACGCTTCTATTCGATGGGCTCCCGAGTGGGCGGCGGCGGCCGCCAACTTCGAACCACGCCCCCAGCTGTGCTCATTGCTCCGCCTCCTGCCCAGTTAAGCAGGCGCACGCCGCGCTCTGCACTCAAGGCCACGCCCAGTGGAGCGCAGCAAGCACCGCCCCCTGCAGAGTTGTCGTACGCGCACGTCGGCGTAACGTCGACAATACAACGACGTCACAGCTCGGCGTTTACGGACGACTCGAATGAAGACGAATCGACGCAAAATACGGTTCGCGAACGGGTTCTCGAGCGAAAACCGTCGCTGAACGATGTTTTTGACAAGAATAATATAGTGTGAGGTGGGCGGGGCTTGCGAGAGGTGGGCGGGGCGAGGGGCGGGGCTTGTGGTAGGTAGGCATGGCAAGGGGCGCGGCTTGCAAAAGGTAGGCGGTGCAAATAGGGGAATGGTGGCGAAAGATGGGCGGGGCGAAGTGCGGTATGTGAGAAGTGGGCGGAGCAAAGGGTGCGAGGTATACGAGAGGTGGACGGTGCGAATGGAGGGGGTGTGCGAGAAGTGTGGCTCCGTCGGAATTGTTTTGATGACGTCACTCAAAAATGACGTCATCTTTCAAAGTCGGCGCTTGTCTCGGAATGCCGTTTGTGCGGACGGCATCATATGTGGTTTGGCACTTCGGCACCACCCACTTTTGGCATATACGTTTCGACTGACGTCTTTATTCACAGTTTTGCAGGTGGATATGAATTTTGGTTAATTGTATTGCATCGTGCGAATTTTCTATTGTTCATTGTCATCGGATTGTTATAATAATTATAATAATAATAATAATAATTATTATTGTGTTTATTTATTGGAGAACGCGGCGGTTCCCAGTGGGTGGGAACTCTCTTCTCTGACAATTCGCTCCGAGACTATTTTGTCGTGGTCCAGTGTCCTCCATCTACTTTCCTCCTATCCTCCCTTCCCGATTCCCAGGCAAATAGCTGCTTCATGAATACTAGTTAGATATTACTGTTGAAAAACGTGTGCAAATTTTAGATTGTACTTTGACTATTCCACAAAATTTTTCGCGATTTTTCAAGCTTATTTATTTATCCAATCAACTCTAAAAGACCTGTATTGAGGCTTGGCGCAATCGAATTTGTTGCGAGCGGGGTGGGTGGCCATTGAACTGAAAGTAAAATTTTGTTGAGCGTATCTTACAATTAGCGAGGATGCTGGACTAAGCACAGAATCAGAAGATGAGACTAACCCTACGGTCAATTCGCCACACTCGCACGTCTTTCATTTGGCGAAGTGTGATGTCCGGGGGTGTGGACGTATAGGAAATTATTTTTTGATTTCATTTGATAGATTTTGCTGATTGATATGTTGTGCGAAATTCGATTAGTTATATTTATTTATTCGTATTTTTATCATTAATATTATTGTTATATATTATTAATAGTTTTGTGTAGAGTGTTGTTAGTGTTATTGAGGTTATTTACAGTCATTTGTATTGTTATTATATTTATTATTATTATTATTATTATTATTGTTATTATTATTGTTATTATTATTATTATTATTATTATTATTATTATTAATTATTATTATTATTGATGACGTGTTCGAAGTTGCTTGCGAAGTAATTAACGTTTTATGCCGTGTAATTTTCGTTGTGGTGAGCATAATCCAGTGTAGAAGCTTTATGACCATAAATAATATTTTGAATGCCAGTTCATACTGTTCATACTACAAACTACAAAAATTGGCAGTTAGTGAAATGCGCGAAAGCATCAAAATAGATCTTGTAATAACGTGAAGACGGGTAATAAGTACGGGTAATAAGCGTCTATTACCTATCCTTGCAGACGGGTAATAAGTGCGGGTAACGAGTGTCTATTACCCACCCGCAGAGATGGGTAATAGACACGTATTTCATTACCCGGGAACTGTAAACCTCACGTGGCTGTGACGGTATCACTCAACACCGGTTGCCGCAATTTGTCCTCCCTAAACTTAAGGGTAACTATAAGCTCGAGCTTGAGCCTGAACCTGAACTACAGCATGAACTCGGCTAGATTTCCAATAACTGTACAGGTAAGTACTATATACGGACTGTTGTACAGTGCGCAGAGCACAGTTTCGTGTCTTGCAGTGTCTGTGCAGGTTTATATCGCCATGTGCTCTCTGACTGTCTGCGCTCTGACTCTCAATGAATACTTATAGAGTGTCAGTCATCGCGTGGTGTGTTCATTTGGTAGTGTGTGTTCGGCCTGTGCGGTGGTTTCGGAGGTGTTTGTGGGTGGGCGTGTGGAGTGTGGGTTGTGGGTATGTATTGTTATTGTTGTTCTGTGTGGAGCTGTTGTTGCTATTATTCTTTATATATTTATTTATATACCAACAGCGATAATAATATAAATGTATGTATTGATTCATCGTTTCAAGGAAAGAAGAATGTCATATTAATGATATTTGCGGCAGATTTCTGCATTATTCGAGATGCTAACTCGGCTAAATATTCCCGTATTTGATTCGAAATATTTGGGCGAATCTGCAGTAGTACTGAACGATATCAGCCGAGTGGTTGCAGCATCGTTATTAACTTATGAATGTAAGTTTTGAGTTTTCAATTATTTTTTTTGCTTACGATTATTTTCATTTGCAATTCGTTGTGTGTTCCAATTGGTTTGCAATTTCAATTTCTGTAATTGTGCGCGTATACATCCGACAATACGTAGGAAAAAACTGGAATGGAAATTTGAAATATATATGAAAAGAAAATAAATGAAAAAATTTTGGAAGAATTTGAAATAATTTGCGAGCTTGAAATATTTTGCCGTGGAAGTTTTTTGATTTGTTGAAAGCGTTCGCAAAATTTCGCATCTCGGATTTTTATTCACTGAATTTTTGGAATGATTTGCTGGCTGACGACTTTTGCGGATTGGTTTCATTTTCGAGAATAGTTTTCGAATGATTATTTTAATGGTGATCTTAACGTCTTGATCCTGTCTCTGATCTATTTGCTCAGTGTTGTATGTTTTGTTATATTATGACTTATTATTATTGATATTTAATATTATTATTGATTTTTACTGTTATTAGTATTATTATCATATCGTTATCATTTTCTCTTTTATCTTCTTTAGTCGCCTCTTGTTCTGATATCAGAGCGTCGCGTTTCTTTTTGCTTTTGTCTTCTCGATTTTATTTAATTACCAACATGCGTTGAGCTTAACAGACAGACAAGTCTTCACGGATAGTGGTCAGTTCGAATTTGAAGTGATTTGATGGAAACATCATAGTCGGGTACCGTGATTACAACGGTTGCTTAAAAGTAACACATTAATTTAGATATAGAAGCAGATATTGAGTAGTGTGATTCGATGAGAGAATGTGATAAAAGACCCGAATTTTTGAGAGGATCTGGCGAGGTGTGTGTGTTAATAATTGTTGATCTGTTAATTAGAAGTTAATTGCTGCAAGCTTTCGCTTCATGTAGGTAAGGCGGATGGCAGTGGTAGGTGAATGAAGACAGTGAAATGGTGTTGTTGGGAGAATTATTTGGTGTGCATTTAGAGATATTAGGATGATGTGCGACGTTTCGGTGTTATGTCTTCTTAGGACATTTTCAGGAACATTTTTTGAATCTTTGAGTTGAATCTCTCTTGACTGTTTTTTGAATCATTCTATATGCATTCATATTCGTTCGTGTCCGTTCGCATTCGTTCCATTCCGGTAAGTATAGACGAGCTTTAGGTTCTAGTTAACGCTCCTCTCCCGGGCAGTTGTTCCCCGGGTAATTGGCTAACCCAGACAACTGACATATGACTCCAGGGCAAATGCATGCCACTTGTGACAAGCGATTTTTAAGTTATCGTGAACAGTTGCTCGATAAGCGAAAGCTTGAGTTAGCTATGAGTCTGGCTTATTTGTTTGTGTGTGGATTGAGTGGGATGGAATGGTGCTGTTTATTTATGTGAAGTGAAACGTTATTAATGCTTAGTGTTTATTATTATTATTGTTATTATTATTATTATTATTATTGTTATTATTATGTTATATATGTTATATATATATTATTATATATGTATATTGTTATATATGTATATTATTATTATATGTATGTTATTATTGTAAATGAGCATTATTATTATGTATGTATATTGATATTATATGTGTATTATTATACAAGTATATTGTTATTATATAAGTATATTATTATAATATATTTTATTGTGTTTAATTTTAATTATTAATTATTGTATTTTATATTTTAATTTTAATTAATTTTATTTTATATATATACAAGCGTATAATTATTATTTAAGTATTACAGTATTATACAAATATATAATATGTAATATATTTATTATATAAATATATTATATAAATTATGTAAATATGATAATATAAGTATATTATTATTATGTTTTTATTGTTATTGTGCTGTAAATTTGTGTATATTTGTATGAGAGCATATGGGTATGTAGGTCAATTTCAAAGACGTTATCTGGTAGTGAAACTGATTTGGTTTGATTTATATCTCGGGAAGAGGGGGGGGGGAGGTAAGGTGGTGGGTGAGCATCTGCTCTTTGAGGAATGTGGACGTGCGTTTTGTGATGTATTGTTATTGTTGTTGATATTATTTATTGTTATTATTGTTATTATTATTATTGTTATTTATTAGTGAAATATGAAAAGACCGGATTTGTGGGGGATGGAGCTGGTGCGCAGTGCATTGAAATGGTTTTCGAGTATGTCAACAGGGCTTTCGTGTGGAGTATCTGGAGGACGAGATTTACGGATGAATTGAAACTTTTTAGGACGGTTGGATGATGCGATTGAGTGAGTGGTTGTTTACATATTGACCAAGCAGCGATTAGCGCCAGATGAGGCAGGCAGGCACTCGTGAGTGAGATCGTGCTGTACTTAAGAGTTTGTGTGTTTGTTGTGTTGATGTTATTGAGTGTAGAGTGTTGAGTGTATTTTTTAACGTATATTTGTCTAATGGTTCTTGTGGAGTGTTTATTTTAAAAAAAGTTTTGTGTGCGAGAGGAATTCATTAAGAATTTTAGCGATATTTGTTGATGTGGACGTGAGATTGGCATTATTCTGCAGACAACATTCGAAAGGTGTGTAGCGGGCGGTGTATTGCTGCCTGTATGTCAATGGATTTTATTAAAGTATCTTAAAAGCCCGGGTATATGACTAGACATGGTGAATGGTTAGAGGGATATGAGCCTAGGTGTGATACTCAGCGAGAGCCTAGGAACCTAGCTTTAAGGCGACGATGATGTCTAGGGGACTGCAAGTGAATCAGAGGCAGTCTGAAACAAAGTCACCATCAGCATAATTACTTCAATATCTATCATTCAAACAACTATCATAAATTGACCAGAAACAGCCATTTGATCGTGACTGCTCGGCAACACTTCATCAAATGGCCGATTTATCGCTAACAGATGCATAACTTCATGATTTCCTCATTTGTCCGTTCTATTTCACTGATCAAATTAGTTAAGTTTCAAATTGGAAGGCGATTCAATGGATCATTTAAACCGCTCGATACAATTGTCGAAACAGACGTAAGATTCAAATCTTTCGCCAGATTTTTTTGTTGACTGTGGAATATTTGTCAAGGAATATTTATAATGAGTAAAAAAAGATAAAATTAGCCAAAACAAAACTTACAGACTAGATTATTGGAGCAAACCTTATATGGTAAGGTTGCTGGTGCCGCCAGCTCGGCTGCGTGTTCCGGCTGCAGGGTTGAAATGTCCTGCAGCCGGAACTGTGGCTGGGGTTTGGTTGTCGGCTGCCTTTCCTCGTGGGGGTGACGGCTGAAATATATTTTAGTATTATTTCCATCCACGAATCGTCTTCTAATCTATGGAAGGAGAATTCGTAGTGTTGCTTCTATTGAACATCGGATACCCACTTTTTCCCGTAAATAACTTTATGTTTCGTATTATAATAAAGAAGATATTCTAAATGATTTGATTTGTTCGAATGAATACGATTAAAAACTTACAGTGAGTTAGTGTTAATAGCAGGAGTGGGGGATTGGGGTTGGGGACTGGGGGTCGGGGACGTGATGTACAGCTGCGGCGTTTCCGTGGGCCGGGCAATCGGGCCGGATGAGACGGCCGCTGGCGCCGAGACGGGCTCGAAATCTTCAATATCAGCGTCAGTGAACTGAAAATCGCACGGTTATACGTTCGAAATGGCTATATGAACTGAAAATGGCTAAAACAGCGGTTATACTGATATTTATTTTTTGAAGTTTTAGCTAAGGAAGGTTTGGGACAATTTCATAAGATCATTTCAAGAAGACTCTTATTCGATTTCGGTTTTGAAAGATCAATTTACCAATAAACGAGGGTAAAATATTCTGAGGGGACGATAAAACTGCGAAATTGTACTTCTTAATCCCAACTATTTCCATACATTACTTCAATAAACTAATCATGAATTGCGGTTAATGTGAATAGCTAAAACTAGATGTCGTTCAGTGATAGACATTTTAATTCTTTATGTTCCCATAATAGGATATCAAACTCTCACGATCTATGCCTATCATTAATAATCAATCGCATGATAGTTCATTTCTAACAAATTATTAAGTTCTTTCGAGGATTTCGTTTTTCACTGAAATGCTCCTTCCGTGTACATAATTAATGGCAGTAATTATAATCGTAAAATCAACTTTGAACTTAAAAAAGCGACAAAATTCAGAAGGTTACATGTACTTACCATATCGGCGCCAGGGCATGCCAGCACGACGTACCCGGTTGCCCTTTTGATTGCTTGGTGAATGGGGCCGGATACGCCGTATACGTGTGATGGCCCACCGATTCCACCTTGGTG
>JAPYMA010000279.1:0-22517 GCA_035041965.1 Anisakis pegreffii | reverse complement strand
ACGTACTTCGTTCAGTTACGTATTGCTCTACCGTTGCTGTTTATCACTTCCATAACTTTGGCGAAACGTCACCCGACAGATTTTGGCACATCGTCAACTCACAAATTTTGGCACAACGCCAACACCACGACTTTAATACAATAATAAATAAAAACAAACAAAAAACGTCACCTTACAAAACAAATCGTACGCCAAATCGTTAATCGCGATCGCGTTAACACTCAACAAACAATGACACAAAATCGCCGTGATCGATATTAAATCCGCCGCAGACATCGTCACCAAACAGATTCCAGCACCATTTTTGTACAGATCTGGACATGACCTGGAATTAATTTCAGGTTTTAAATAATTATCTACCTACAATAAATATTATACACATTGATAACAATAATAAATAATAACAATAATAAATAAAAAACCAACCTCGCAAAATGCAGCATTTTATTCAGCACAAAAATATTCGCCGGTACTCCTGCCACGATTTCGATACAGTATACCACATAACCAATAAACACAACAAACACCACAGACGATGCGTCGACCGATTGCATTAGTCCATTTTCATTTATATTATTATTATTAAAATTTATATTATTATTAAAATTTATATTATTATTTAATATATTCATTAAAATCGAACTATTTTTTATCATTGACATTGAAATATTCCGTCCTTGAGCGGGTTTCAACGTCAGATCCTGAACAATAATAACAATAAATAATAATACACAATAATAATATATAATAATACATAATGTATAATAATAATTAATAATAATATATGATGTTCATAACTGTTTGCAATGGTGATTTGCCACATCTTCAATTCCTCTCCTCCTAAACTCAGCCAAAGAGGAATTTTCCTTTACTTGAAAACCTTTGGTAAGGACAAATGTGCCCTCACACATACAACGAGTAAATAGCATACCTCATCTTGAATGTCGAGTTTACATCCTTTTGTTATCAGCAATAAGGCAATATCGATATGCGATCGTCGCAAAGCTAAATGCAGCGCAGACTGACCGTTCTGAAAAATCACATTTTCATTTGATTGAATGTTCTTCATCATTTTTACATTATTATTTCCTAAACTGTAATCAGACGGCGACGTTGCTTAATATTCGTCAACATGATCAAGTCAATTATATCGTATGTACCTATGTTTACTGATGTGGTTAACATTCAATTCAATTATCATTGGTTTCCTTCAGCGTTATCAAACAATATCAATTGAGTCAGCATCTACTCCGATGTAAAGGGATAAGAGCACTATTTATTAGCCAAACAAATTTAATCAAATTCATGACGGAAATGATAATGATGAGTTTTTAATTAAAGTGAACGAGTGGCAACGAAAATGCTGATGAATTCTTCGGACAATCTTCATGGGTGGTCGACTTGTACTCGGATAAGATAGAGTGTTCATTAGGCTACGATTTCTATAAGAATATGTTGATCGCTTGCTTGAACACTTCACTGATTCACGGAAAATGTGAAAGTAAAAGTGCCCATTAAAGTCAGTCACTGGTGGACAATGAGGAATCTTATTTCAGAACAACTTGAGAAAGGATGGTCAACAACGGAGAACTGCAAAAAGACTACCACCATGAGGATAGCCAAAACGATGCAACAAATGTAAGAGAAGGCTTATCTTCTCCACGAAAGCAATACGAATTGATATTGGATGAACCAGTGCGGTTCAATCAATGCAGCTAATAGAACTGGAGAAATACTTCCGCCGAAGACGAATAAGTGCGGAAATACTTGTGAAAAACTGATGTACGTACCTGATCAACAGCATCCACAAACGCACCCGCATCCAAAAGTGATTGAACACATTCGATATGTCCTCTTGCAGCTGCACAATGCAGTGCAGTTTCATTGTCCTGTAATCTAGCATTTGAATTGGGGACCATCAAAATTTTATGATGATTTGCAGTCGATTTGAATAACGAAGCTGATGAGGAGGAATTGTCTGATATTAATGATGAGTAGTGTGCCATTTGTTCTGTTCTACTAACAGTTACTGTATGTACATATTATATTTAGACCAGATCAGATCAGATCAGATACAGTTATGCTGCTGTAATAATAGTCAGTAATAACAATAACAAAAGGTTCATACAGCAACAGTGACGATCACAGCAATTGCACTGTTCATGCATTAACTATGAGAACAATAACAAGGAATATAATATGAACAGAACGAGTAAGACCCAGATATGCCAGACGAGCTCAATGAAACGATGCTTGATTCGATGCTTATACTGAAAGCTTCAATTGTAAGCCTAGCAGCACATTATACATATAACACAATATTCTTTGTATCTGTAACATCATACATTGTTAATACATATATTCATATTTAATATCTCTACGTATACATATCGATTCTGTGGTCAACCTACCTCTAGCAACATTAATAACCACATAATAATAATAGTAGTAGTTCACTATAACCCTTCACAACCGATCTAACAAACACTAAGCAATCACGTCTATTAACCTGTCTAGGTACACAACATTTTCTGCATCATTCCTTATATGCATGCACTCTAACTTCATTCACACAGCACATCACCTCCTTCACCTCATTCACATCGCACTTAAGCATAGCTAATTACTGTAGGTAGTGTTATTTTCTCTAGTTTAATGAACATGTACAACTAACGCGTGGCAGATTTTATAACGCGACAACGTCATATCCATCCACTCCACATAATTATCCAACGCATCACTTTCTCATTGCCGCTAACTGTATGCAGTATGAATACAACCTTATTCTTACAATATCAAACTTTAAAACCCCTTGTAAAATGAATCCATTTTTTTGGATCAATCACGCAAAAAACAAAATACCATTTTAAGTATCTATCTATAAGTAGATACTCTAAATCTATCTATAGATAGATACTCTTAATGCAACAACTGCAATGTGAAACCTATATCGCAACATCGCACAATCTTCCAACTCTCATCATAAATGCAATCAAGTTACCTATTTATCACATCACACAAACCATTCAAATCGATCTTCTGAACCACTCATCGCTTTCCAATCACTCTAACACCGGTATCAATCAAACAACCATTGAATACTATTTGTTCCAATGCAGCACTGATTCTTCTTTTCCAGCAATACCTAATTGAAACCCATACACTTTGAGTGAATTTAACAGGATCTTATGAGGGAAAAGACAAATAAAAACTTCAACATAGATAGCAATGGTATATCACTCGATTTCGAACAAAACATCCCCCGAGCAGGAATCGCACCAATTACCGGTTGGATGCTTTAACCTCACGATAGCTCAGCTCAGAAAATCTTAGTCAAGTGTGACCAAAAAAATTTAAGCTCATAATGATGAAATGGGAATGAATTAGAACTAAGAGCACAATAAGCAGATACATCTATCCGAAGGTTTCGTTATAAGAAAACGAATTGAAACTACGAATTCAAACAAAAGTAAGTGAATAAACGAAAAAAGAAATTCAATTAACCGTTGAACAACCACAAAAATCATCCCAATTTTGATCCATATTTGTAACCAATGAAACAAATTTCGATGTGGCTGGAGTAGATTGCGCACAAGGAAGACGAAGATTTGACTGATATTGTTGTTGTTGCAGATGTTGGTGAGTGTAGTTCTGATTTAGATAAGATTTATTTGACTCACAGAAAGGAGCCCAATTGATGGAACTATTCGAAATATCATTATCTAGTTGAGAATCACGCTCATTAGAGGTGGCTGTGGTATGGGTGTCAATGCGTGTGGTATGGATAGAATTGGTTGTTGTATTTGAAGCGACCACTGTTCGAGGAGAGATGGAACTTTTTGATTTGCTCGAAGTGGACGCTGAACTTGATGTCAATGATGTAGTAATGCTCGTTAAAAGGTCATTAAAGTCAGAATCAGCAACTGATTGAATATCATTTAAGTTCACAAGAAGAATCCGTTGCATTGTCACATTGCAACAAGCCGAACCGTTATCTGTAGAGAGTCTGATGCCTTCTGATGTTTTATACTGATCGGGTTCATTTTGATCACACATTACTGCACATTTCTGATAATGTGTACACAAAGATGGTTTAGAACAGCGACAGATTTGGACGTGATTAGGTGAAGAAACAACACAACAGCAGCGACAATGATATGCTACGTTGCTGGTTATATCTTCACGTTGTTGGTAAGTAACGTGAATAGTAGTGTTGACAGGAGTAACTGGGTGAGACTGACTCTCATCAGATGATGGAATACCACTTGACAACGTTTCTTCTTCGTCGTCGTCGTCTCTCTTCGTTGAATTGCTTCCAGAACTTAATCTCGCCTCTACTTTATCTCCTTCAATTGTTCGTGCAAGTTGTTGTTCATCAATGTGCAAAGCTGCTGATTTTACAACCAGATGCTTTGTTTTTTGAACCGTAAAATTATCACTTCCCGAACTGATATTCTTCCATTGATTATCGTCTTCATGGCTCACATTTTGTTCAACTTGTTCCGATTCCTTATTTGAACTGTTCTGATGTTTTACACGAAGACGAAATCGAGAATATATTTTGAGGACGCTTTGCGATACTGATGATCAATTCACATAACACACATAATCTTAATAATGATGTGAATGATCAAACGATAGTAACAAACGATATCATTATCGCTTTATCAGAAAGACGTCAAGTAAAAACAAATCTATAAATAGTGTCGATCAATAATTAATTATGTAATAAAATGAGTACTATCAACACTACAACTCCAAACGTTTACATAAAAACGAAACAAAAATTACACTGCTAATTAATGACCACAGTTGAGCAATCTCAAACACTGAACAATAAACGATTCAAATAAATCTCTAATAAAATTAACATATGGTTGAAATTTACAAACCCATATTCTATGAAAAATCAAAAAAATAACGTTTATGGATTTGCTAACACCTGCTTCACTTAATAAAATAAGCACTGTTTTGTTGTATTAAGTACTGACTTATTTCACTATATTCACAAATAAGATATTAATAATTAAGTATTAAGGAGGTATGAATCAACTATACCTATCAACAATACATACCATAATAATAATAATATCAAATATTCATTAATTGGAAAAGAATAAAGACTCGAATTTCAGAAACTAGATCCATCCTTAGAATATGCAATATGAAACGCACACTAATCTCACTAGTCAGCTCAACCGGTGCATATACCTGTCAATGCGGCTTCATCTGTAATGATAGCAGTCAAACGAATATGTACCAGCTTAGTTCAATGATTTTGCTCTTCGGTATGTTCAGTTCATATACGAAAGTAATGCACTTACACAAGATACATCAACTACCTTATTTATTCATATCGCAATATTCTTCACTAAAAATGAGTGAAACTAACAAGCAACAAAACAAATCTATCACATGTGCACTAAAATAATATTTATCCCATACGTCACATATGCTCCAATATACTCAGCTCAAATGTCTCCAACCAGGCTGTCAATTATAAACATGCAATCATGTTAGTCCAATGTAAAGCATTTACATAAAGTACACAAGCAAGCAAGCAACTAAAACGTTCATTCACGAACCTATATATATATATATATATATATATATATATATATATATATATATATATATATATATATATATATATATATATATATATATATATATATATTCTCCAAGTGGATGGAATGACATAAAGGAAATAGACGTGAGCTTAAATTTGACTTTGAAAAGCACAAACCGAAAGGCCATCACAACATCAAGAAGGGAATTAGAAACGTTTGGGGGCCGAATTATTGAATAGCAGTAGTGATGTGTACACATATATTTTCATAGATATCTATATTTGATGTTGTTCGAGTGCACGCAAACGACACCCGCGGCATCATCCGTCTTATTATTTATTGTTCATCCATTGTTCAGTTCACTCATGCATCCATTCGAACAATCAATCCTCAATCCCTATTCTCGGTTCATTTCATTATTCATTCAATAAATTGCTTTCATTTCTATACCACCTACAAAAAACCAATCGCATATCTTTATCATTCATTCAATGACGATTCATTATCCTCATTCCATCTCCCATAAAGATCAAGCAAAACGCATATATGAATAAAGATCAAGTGCAAACACACATTCAATTCGCACTGCAATACTAGCGTATGTAATACTAGCATACGTTGAAACAATAATAACGCCTAATGGTTCATATTGGTGAATGGATAAAGTGATGGATAGATGAAAACATATCATATGGATTCTGAAATGGTTTCGAAATGATTACTCGTTACCATACCAACCAAAATATCAAGACACATAAACAAATGCAATGAATAATATTGCGAAGGTAATTTAAGGCACCGTTCTATGGAGATTAATCGATAGGCAGAAATGCACATAAATATAGATCGAGAGACAGATAGAAAAATACATTACAGGCTTGTACTCAATTAGCATAAAATTTATCTTAATAGCATTCAAACAGAACATGCATCCTTTGTTAAGGCGCTCTAACAGCATCGCATACATTAAGACAACACCAGAAATTAACTCGATTCATCTCTTTATAAACAATCTCAACCTTTTTTTTTCAATTTCTCTCCCTACATCTCGAACCTAAATTGAGTGCTAATTGTAAGCAAAATATAGTATGTAGCTGTTTGTCGAACTGTTATAAATGATCACTGAGGAATGGACAATCAGCATTCAAATACGTCACAAATAGGACAAAATTATCAACTTGAAAAAAAGCAATAACAGAATTGAAAAAGAGGCTCAACCAAGTACGACAAAATATGAGCAATAAGAATCGGAAATAAATAGTTGAAGCTAGAAAAATACAAGAATCCAAACAATTTAAAAGAAAATGAACATATGAAATTGAAAAAAACGGCTGAAAATAAATCCGAGCGTATGAATTATACTCACCTTATTCTTAATCTTCAATGACGATGGACCGAACCTGCATAAGGCGGCTAATAATGTAGCGTAACCATGCCAACTAGCGATATGGAGAGCGGTTTCACCATGCTGAAGAAAACAAAAAACTGATGTTGAAGTTTTCTTTAAGAAATATGTGAAAACAATAAATGTTCAAGTTGAAACCTAAAACGCAATACTATTGAGAACGTTGAATAACTTTGCAAATTACATTCATTTGTTTAAAAATCAATGAATAACTTCAAACCTCAACAATAAAAACATAATTTATAACTTCAGCTAACTAACTTCATCCTGTAAGGAGATATTTGCACCACGTTCCAGTAATATTAAAACTGTTTCCAATTGTGTATACCGAGTTGCTACATGAAGCACCGTTTCCCCGCTCTAAACTGAGTTTTGTTTTCATGAAGTTATTATAGGTCATCACTTTTCTATTAACGATGAATCTTAGAGATAAGAATTTAGATAAAACAAGGATTTTCCGAATTTAGGGTGTAAAATCGAGCACCTATAGAGAATATATGATTAAATTGACAGCTAGTGTGCGGAATTCTTTGTGAGGGAAATGAGAGATAAAATAAGAAAATATTTCAGATAATTTGACCAAATTTGTTGAGACAACCGTCGTCATTAACAGAACACCGCTGAACTCTATACAATGGCGCGTTGAAGGAACTATTGGGTTGTTGCATAAATTCATGTGCTTTTATTCAAATTGAATTATTTCTATTGTCCAAACAACAAATCACTAATATTATTTCATTGCTTAACTCAACAGTAGTCTGATCAATGCAGGCAATTCTCACACTATCCGCTGCTCGCTTTGCAGATGCACTTGATGTCAACAATATTCTGTCAAATAAATTCATATTTGTTCTTTGAAGACACCAACTTTTAAAGACTGCAACATTATGAAAAACAAACATGTTCTGAACCTTATTAACAGTATTGATGTTGACATTTTCATTCAGCAAGTAGTTCACTACAGCCAAATGTCCCTGCCTAACAGCCCAAAACAAAGGCGTATCACCTCTTCGATCACCAATATCTAACGCCGCACCTTTCATATGCAAATAATGTACAATATCATATTGCCCTGATCCAGCACTTATATGCATTGCTGTTTCACCCAACTGAAACAAAATTAGCGATGAAAACTTCAATTAGCTATTAAAAACACTTTTATTAAAATCACTTGAATAATGCTTTGCTTAAAAATTCATTAATTTTATCATCTTAAACAATTATGTGAGCATTTTAAACTGGTGTTAAAAATTTTTGCATCACTCCATTTGCAATGATGATTACGTTGCAAAAGCCCTTCGTTAATTAAATGCGCCCACTAACTATATATATATATATATATATATATATATATATATATATATATATATATATATATATATATATATATATATATATATATATATATAAACTAATATTGCGGGGAAAGAGCAATTTCGGGAACCCCTCCCCAATATTTTCAAGGCACTCGACCGCAAAATTTCATTCCAGAAAAATTTTTCGAGAAATTCCCAAATTTTGCTCGAAAATTGATAAAATCGAATCAAAGTATTAATTTTACTCAGTTCACGTTTTATAATCGCAAAACACTGTATTTCCTCATCGAAGACTGTATTTCACATATTTCCTTTCACTGTTTTCATTCCGTCCTATTTATCGGAGTGCACTGAGCCTTCAAATTATT
The DNA here is from genome assembly GCA_035041965.1 of Anisakis pegreffii. Classification (NCBI taxonomy): domain Eukaryota; kingdom Metazoa; phylum Nematoda; class Chromadorea; order Rhabditida; family Anisakidae; genus Anisakis; species Anisakis pegreffii. The sequence goes on along the minus strand of JAPYMA010000279.1, from coordinate 13,858 downwards.
CACGAAATGCTTGCCGTTGTTACCGGTTTGCGCTTATTCAATTCATGTTATTTCGTAACGCAGCACTTTTCAGGTATGCTGATTGTTCATGTTAACTCAGGTATGTTAATCTATACTTTTCATATTTTAGATTGTTGAAATTCTCCAATATTTAATGATGTGCGTCATTTCGAAAGTTTTTTAGTTCTTGTTGCCAAATATTATGCACTGTTTATTTTTTCACGTGGTTAAATAAAATGTTATTGTTAAAACTGCATTGTGGTTTCGCAGCTATCTCCGTTCTATCCTAAAGATTGATTATTCCAGTGCCTTTCCACCAGAAACTCCTGTTTTTAAGGCCTTACTGGCTCCAGTTCAAAAGTTCCATTCTCGGGGAAAATTCGGGGACGAGATTAGGTTTTTCCCCCGAAAGTCTCCGTCCTGACTTTTTTCGAATCAACCACATTTTTGGGGTTTCTGGCAGCGAAATTTTGTCCCCGACATTTTTTCTTCCCCGCAACACACCAATACAAACTATAAAAAGTGAGGATAATGAATGAACAAACTCTGTTTGAGACATTTAAGTTGATTCGATGTAAGGTTGCCAGCTGATCTAAACCATGCAGATTACCTTCTTCGCAAGCGATTAACATCGCCGATACGATGAACTCCTCCTGAAAAAAAGCATTCTGATAAAACATCAAATGCATTACAACTGAATAAATGTTCACATCAAATAAAAATGACAACTTTCTGTTTATTTACCGATTTAAGTATTTTACTAGTTTCTTGTGTTATCATCACTCTATTGAATTCATTCAAGTGTTTGATCGATTTTTCTTTAACTTTGATATCGCTTCTATTCGAATACCGATTTTTTGTCCGAATATTAGTCGAAAATCTTAAAGAAATACTCCAACAAAGAAAGAATGAAATAGATTAGATATTTCGATCAATAATTCAAATCGATTATTCAAAAAAAAATCGAATGACTGATTCATTACACTGTTATTGTAACTGGCAAGAACCAAAACATTAACAATAACAATATTAATAATAATAAACGCCAAGATGGATCACAGTACGATAGAAATGTGGTGGCATACCTTTCAACAGCATTTATAAAATGATTATTCTCGATAATGAAGATAAGGAGCAAGATGATCAAAAAAGAAAATGTAAAATTTAATGAAATGAAACCAATACAATCAAACACAATATTGCTAGAAAAGAACGGGAAGAGATACGATGGAGTTAGATCAAAAATTATGGAGTCAACATCAAATGAACTAAATCGGTTTAGGATGGCAAGTAATATCGATAGTGAAGATTATTACTCGATATCTAGCAACAAATCCCATATGATTAGTAAAATGTACACATAAAATTGAATGTACAAAGCATTAGAAAGCATTACTGGGATGAAACGAACGATATCGGTTACTGAGCAATGACTGAATTGAAATAAATGCATCACACCTGATCAAAATCCATATTTGGGTGATGATTCAATAGGATGAGCAGGTTCAGTGCTCTTTATGCATTATGCAAGCTGTTCGTTTCTGTGAAGAAATAAATCAACAAGTTTCGTCGATCGAGCTGCACTCAGTACATACGTACAAGATACGTGATCAGCTAAGCACTCTTCTAAAGCTTTAAACTTCTTTTATATGTATATAAGCTCAACATATCACACAACAAACACTACAATACTGCTCACTTTCAATTGCATATATACTATTATATATATATATATATATATATATATATATATATATATATATATATATATATTATATATATATATATATATATATATATATATATATATATATGTTGAATAACAATTTACTAGACCAATTAGCATGTACGGTACTGACGATACATAATTGCGCTGATAATAATTAAAATAGCGACCAAGCACAGATAGAACAATTGCTATGAAAGAGTTCGAATAAAGCTGTTTGTTTTCATACATTCCATTCCAGCAATAATCACCGCTACAATTTTACTCGTCATTATCTAAGGAATTCTTCGTTTCACTATACATACACTGACTTATGTGCACCAGAGTTGATTCAGTGATCGATCAGTAACCAGCATGATCACGTATCTGCACCGTGATGAATTGATACTACTAGCAAAACTAGCTGCCACAAACATTCAATCATATCAGAGGCAGATACCGTTATTTGCTAACGGCAATACTCAGCGATTCGTTGACAAAGAAGTTGCGGTCGAGAAGGTTAAGTCGATAAATCTGGATAAGCAATACTGATGACAATGATTAATGATATTCGTTAATTTCGAGCGTACACTGGTTGTATTTTTCCAAAATGAATACAAGCCACTATAAAGCAAATCATCTCCTTAAATTGCAAAATATTTGAAACATATTGAAAAATACTCGAAAGCATTTCATTACATAAACAACCGCCATATCGCATTTTGCGCGAACACTCGAGCGTATTCTACAGCAACAGAATCAACATTCTTACGACATTGCAAATAAACAAACTGAGTTTATTGTGGCTATCTCATGAAAAAAATGAACATAACAACAAAAGCAAGTTTAGATATCCCAATGTTACTTAAATTCTCCATCCTCAATACCTTAAATTCATTAGATTGCCTTACTAGGAAAGGTCACAAACTTAATCTGGCGTTTCGTGATGAAATATACATCATATTGTAGGGCTCCTCGAGCTGATCATGAATATGTAAGAAATTTTTGCGAAACACAAAGGGGAGGCGAAATATGGCGGGGAAAAGGTTTTCAGTGTATTGAAGGCAAGTTCTGAATTATGGCAGCAGCGGCCTGGCCTAGCGGGTAGTGCGCTAGCGCTAAGTGTGGGTGGCCGGTGGTTCTGTTCCGCGTGATGCCGAAGTTTTTTTCTCGTGTATGTATGACATATTCAAACAACCACGATATTCTGATTCCCTCCCCACAACTGTGGAAGAATCGATCCAGTGGTTGAATAAGGGAAGTAGCGCCGGCTGGAATGTTCTCAATTTCGAGAGATACATTTGATGGAAACATTTCTCTCATTTCATCATGTCGTTTGAATGATGGCCACGAATCCAAAATTAAAACCATACGTGGCTGCATTCAGGTACAAACAATCAAAAGAGATCTCAAAGTTTTTAAAATGTGTAAAAATGTCCCCACAAAGAAAGATAGAAGCTGTGGGGAGGGAATCAGAATATCATGGTTGTTTGAATATGTCATACATACACGAGAAGAAAACTTCGGCATCACGCGGAACAGAACCACCGGCCACCCACACTTAGCGCTAGCGCACTACCCGCTTTGCCAGGCCGCTGCTGCCACATCAAAATTCAGAACTTGCGTTCAATACACTGAAAACCTTTTCCCCGCCATATTTCGCCTCCCCTTTGTGTTTCGCAAAAAATTCTTACATATTCATGACCAGCTCGAGGAGCTGTACAATCTGATGTATATTTCATCACGAAACGCCAGATTAAGTTTGTGACCTTTCCTAGTTAACTGTTTCATTTATTTCACTATACAACTGTTAGAGACGCTTAACAATCAAATCGTATTGCTACTATCAAATATGCAGTCAACTGGTTCTTATGCCGTCATTAATAAAACGTGCTGAATGAGAATCGAACCAGTTGACGGAATGCGATGAATGAATATCTTAATATTACTAATTTCTAGAGAATCATATTGATCTGAAACGATTTGAACTTGTCACGTTACGTTCTCTGATCAGTTATTATCAAATTCGATTACACTATCAAATAAGCCGTTCAACTATAAATGATATGCGTCAGTTCCTCACCGCTATAGATTCTCAATGGTAAGTAAGCATATGAATTTAGCACATTCACGAACATTTGTGATGAGTAAATGAAATTTGAGTTCAGACAAAATATAACTAAACTTATTTTGAACATTCAAGAATTCCGTTTTTTTTTACAATACATTCGAAATTCTCTGATCCGATAGAAGCCATTAGAAAACAGCGAAAAAGAAAACAAAAATATTCGAGCCAAAAGTGAACTTGATCGCCAGCATTGCTTAGAAATATAAAAAATGAAGCTCTAATCCTAAAACATTGCAACCTCGCTCATTATCACAAAAATTAATACGTCTTCATGTTTTTACTCACTTATAACGCTCTCATTAAAAAAGTGAGCAAGCATTATGGGATCAGAAATAAAAGTCTTGAGTATAACATAATAATCATTTGAAAAATAACAAAAATTAATTAAAAATATATTTTTCTGCTGTAGGCACATCTAATAAATGACAGCAGTTATCAACAAACAATTCGACCTTGAACCATCATAGTTATCTCAACTCTTCAAGAAAGCAATAGAACTAAAGATGACAATATATATTGACAAATACTAACATGATCAAAATGATGAAGTGGACAAATGAAGATGAGCTAATTCAAGCGAATTTGAGATTAGAATTTGAGGGGAAAATAAGACAACGAATCTTACGATGAAATTATGGCTGAATGAATGACAACTGAATATAAAAAAATCCCAATCAAACATCTGATTCAACTAATCGAAAAACAACATGAAACTCAGAAAATTTAATATATCCAGCAACCAAAAAACTCCAGCGATAAATGTGTCGCAGAGATGACGAATGAGCAAATCAGTTAGAGAATCAATTGAAAATGAATCACACGATAAGATTGAAAATGTCATTTATTCATTTCGATATCTCAATATAAAAGATACTTTCAACAAATTTCAGAGAATACTCAGTGATGATGAAGTGATCACTGGTGATATCTGAAAAAATCGAGCATTGTACAAAATTGTTTTGTGTTAAATTTACGATTGTGAATTTAATGAATGATTTGAGTGAGGAAAAAAATGATTAATGACAGAAAAATGATATCATAGAGATGATATTATATGTATGCTCATTATAATAGCAGTAATAATAATAACAATAATAATAATTAGTATTATTTTATCATTAATACTGTCATCATTACCTCTAATAATGATGATAGTAATGATAATAAAAAGAGACTGGTGACTGACAATCTTCCAAATTACAGATTATGCGTACATTAATGAAATCAGGAGATGAGTATAGGTACAAATTTCAAAAAGCAACCGATGCAATGAGTGAAAGTCTACAATAAATGATGTCGCAGCAGAACTGCATTATTGAATTAAACAATATAGTAATTTAGCAAACAAATGAATAAATAAAACCAAGTAAATAAACAAATGTGTGTTTTCTCTCTTGCAAAGAAATAAACGAACAAAAAAAGAGAACATACTGGATCGAAACGTGTCTCAATCGGTCTTCCAGTCTGGATCGCTTCTCTCAGAGCTAAACGAACACTGGCTGTAATTCGATTGCACACAATAACGATGTCCATCGCTTTCTTAAATTCAACAATACCTAATCAACAAAAACAATATTATTATGATCCATACACTGGATGCAATACATACGTAAAATAACCCCTAACGATTACATTAAAATCAACATCCATATTCATCTCTAAGTCACCACAAATGTCTGTCACAATACATTCATATACGCAAGTATTTATGCACATTCAATGATTGCATTAAATTTGGAATGTGAAAAGAATTTGAAAACAAAATTCCCATTCGTGTCATTTATTAACTTTCAGATATCTTGTGCTTCCACGCAGGGCATCAATTTGAGTAAACTACAGAACATCATTTAATGCAAAATCTCCTCCATCAAAGACTAACAGCGTCAATAATGTTGTGGGTTGCAATAAGATTGGTAAAGGTAGTAATAATAACTTAACGAACCCTCCATCTCAAGCGAATTTTGAATGCATGAATTTGGGCAATTGATATTGTTGATTGATGTCGAATATCCTCCAGTGCATTTCCATCTGGCTGAACAAAAAAAGAATGATGATAACAACAATTCACTAATCAAAAAATGATACACTTACACCGCAAATCCACGGGTGCCTCAGACACTCATCAACAGTAGCTCTTTTGCGAGCGTCTCGCACGAACAGTCGTGAAATAAAGTCTTTCGCTTGCATTGACGTATGCTGAAAGTATCGCTCACTGAAGTGGTAATTCACTGCTGATATATTCACAAATGTCTCTTCACGTGTTTCACCAAGAAACGGAGATCCTCCACTCAATCTGAAAACTTCATTACGATATCAATCATTTTATAAAACTATCTTCTAGAAGAACTCTGACTGAATAGATGACGGATGATTCGCATAATGAATAATTGAAAATGTCGTTATTATCAGATTAATGCAAAATTACTTGTTAATAAATGAATAAATATATAGATAAATATATATAGGTGTCGAGAATTTGATAAGTAACAGCCATAAGAACAGCAAATATTAAAATTCGATAATGACGTCTGAACTATAAACAAATTTCATGTCAAGACGATGAACTAAAAGAGGAAAGTGAATGAACAACTCACAAAATAAATGTTACAACACCAAGTGCCCACATATCAGTAGCCGAAGAGAGAGGTTCGTAATTAACGACTTCAGGAGCTGGAACGAAGAACTTTTCAAAGTATCGATCACTGATACAGATATAGTTATTACTCTAATACGGCTTAAACAAACATAGATCTTGATTCAATTCACTTCAAACGGTACTGATAGGACAGAACTGTGGAAATGCTAAGCAAAACGACAAATACTACTCTCACCAACGAATTCTGGTGTACCGATCATATCTTTAACAATTGTTCCTGGAAGAATTCGTCTGGAGAGGCCAAAATCGATTAATTTGATTTTCGGTTCACCTCGTCGCCTTAACATCACATTTTCGGGCTGGAAAAACACTGACTGAACCAAAACGCTCAAAACAAGCGAACTTTCAAACAAAATTATGCATTAATATTAATGAAATATACTATTAAAAATTCAATCGCCTTCATCAATGTAAAGAATTGCCTCTACCTTTATGTCCAGATGAACAATGTGCTGTTGATGTAAATGCCTAATACCAAGCAATATTTGCTTAATAAAAGCGGCTGCCTCAGCTTCATCAAGACATTCCTTTGCACATACATGATCGAATAATTCACCACCTGATACACTATAAATGGGTAATTGATCATCACAAAGTGTGAACCTTTTTCAACTGATCATAATCGAGAAGAAAATATCCAGATATTCATACATTCAACGTGATATTTAGTTGAAAATAAGGAAGCAAAAATAAGTGACATTAATTGTGATTCGAATTGTCACCTAAAAGCATTTCAAAGATATCGCTTGCATGGACTTTTAAATTTGAATTATCAAAGTTTCCAAAAACCACAACAACAATCAATCATTCGTTCTGAAATTATAAGCGCACGTGTTCTACGCTACATTCTTCAGCCAATTGAATTATTTACTAAAATTTCAACACTTCATGATCACTCCGACCCACAGGATACTTCTAAAGAAGAAAGAAACAAAATTCTGAGATCACGCAACCACTGTTCAAATTCGTTTCATCGAAAAAAGGTTTAAAAAAAGTTTAAGGAGCAATCAAATACACAAAACGCACAGTTCAAGAAGAAGTATAACTTCACTAGATGATTCATATACATCGAACAATTCAATAGTATTCTCATGTCCACCCACTGCTCTTAAAACATCTACTTCACGTTCAATATTCACTCGTGTCACACCTCGTCTTGATGTCGCATATCGCCGTTTCCTTATAAATTTAGCCGCAAATTGTTCACCGGTTGATCGCTTTGTTACTTTACGCACTAATGCAAATTGTCCACTGCAAATTTGTCAGACATTTGCAGATTACAGTCAAATTCAATTACTTTGTTTTGTTCGTTGAAAATACAGCAAAATTATCATAACAGATTAGAAATTCAAATCTCATTTGCAACATTTGGATGTACCGTAAAATGTGGCAAATCAAATTAGCGAACAACAATAAATAATCAGAACAACAACAGATTTATTTATGAGAACAAAGTAAGTAATTATAAAGCTATGCATTTATCATGAACAAACAAGTTGTTCTGTTTATAATTCGATGCAATCAAACTGCAATTTCATTAAACAATGTTTAAGAACGCATAAATTTGAATCGACTGAACAAGCACTCGGCTTACGCTCATGACAATAAACTTTCCATGAAGCTAGACGATTATCAATTAAATGAAATTCGGCAAGTGTCAACCACTTAATCGTATAACGCTAAAGAATGCATTTACATAAGTTCATGTACTTAATTTAATCGTAGGTTTTAAAAAGAAAATAACGCACTGATGATGCATTATACTCCAAGGCAGTTCTCCATTTTCGAATCAGATCAAGCAGCAAAATTACTATATTTAATGTTTTCAAAAACGACTAATTCAATCATTCTCTGGTGATTACAATTTTTAAAATTTCGCTTCATCCACTCGCATTCTAAATCACCTATAAAATCATCTATAAATGATGCACATTTCTTCCAAAAATTTCAAAGATTATCGTGAAGTGATGTGGTTATTGCTACTCTTAAGTATGTCAGCATTAAGCAAATAATATCAGTGAAGTTGCATTGCTAAACATGTTTTCATGTGGTTGTTTCAACTAAATACTTTTCAAACTCAAGTGCTTCTTGAGCAGCGTTGCAAATTAAAAGCTGATAACTGTTCCATTTGTGTACAATTTCATTAAACAAATGTTTAAGAACGCATAAATTTGAAATAAAAGGATGGTTCATGAGATCGAATTGTTAACTTCGTTCATACCAATAGGAGACAACAAACTGCCAAACTGAGCCTGAGACAATCGCTGAAGATTTTTGCTCGTAATCGTCCAATTAAAGGTAATTGATATTATGATACAAAAAATGAATGAAAATCAGAAACTCATGATAACCCTGACAATGGATAAAAAGGAAAATGCGATTAATGAACTCACTTGCCCAATTCTTCACCAATTTCGAAATGATCCTCAAACGGTTCCTCATTAAACTGCATCGTTGGAATATCTGCTGTAGAAGCAGAATTCATTTGACGACGGATATCTTCCCTCATAATGATAATGATTCATCAGAATCTTCGTACTTCGATCCGATTAAGAGAGTAACTCTTCTGACATCAACAGATAACGAGAAGAAAAAGAAGCACGTCGATTTGATGACGTCGTCGACTAATAATGCAGTGATCGAAATTCACTGCATTCACTAATGTGTGGATGATCTGTACAAATTATATTCAAAGTGATAATGAAAATCATTATTATTTTCCTCATTCACATAATAAAATTCGGATAACTGAAAAAATATCGCACGAAAATACGTTTATGTAAAATCAATAAAAATATCGAATTAATAAAATTTTGAATAAATGAACGAAGTTAACGTACTTATAACCAACACAAAACTAACGATCACTTCAACACACCGATGGCGCACACAAAAAAAGACATGCAAAATATCGAACGAACATAAAGAAAACACGGATGAATAGTGCACATAAATCTCATAGATGGTTGGTTCTTCGATGTATGATGTGATCGCGTGAATGCGTTCCCATAATGAGAAATTCGTGAGCTGCGGGAAATTAATTTTCTGTTTAAAGGGAAAACGAATTGCACAGAGGACTGCATCAGAATTTAAATCCACTTTTCAGAAGAAGTAGGCTCCGATGTGGCATATTTACTTGCAGTATGACAAAAAAATTTTTCAAGGAAAGCGATCATTTCAACAGACAAATTCAAATTATACGAGAATCCATCTCATCAATCAAACAAAACCCATCATAACACAAATTCATCCTCATCACCAATTAGTGATGGAATTATTCCGGAATGAAACAATGGCTGCAAAAAAAGTGATTAGTAAGATGTTAGTGACCGGTAATGGAATGGATGAGAATTGAGCAATGCAATGAAACGAGTGGTGCTTATTAGTGATCAGAGTCGAGTGACAGCTGAATAAATAGAAACTATAACAATAAAAACGACTGATAGATATAAATGCACAAAATGTGTTGCTCTTTTCATTTTATCCTACAAAAACAAGCAATATTGAACATTCAAGATGAGTTAACATTATTGGTAAACCAGACTGAAATATCCCCTCAAAATTATAAAATTGCATACATCAAGTGGCACTCGCATAATATCCAATTTGTTATCGCACTGCTAAAAATCAAAACTTTTTAGTATTCATATCGTTTCCAAACAGTTGCGATTGCGATTCACCTAAAATATCTAGAACACCGCGATTTGTTTTTTTCTAAACTACCTACAAAAGCCATATGTTAACAATTGAAGCCTATTTCTGCTGGTCGTTCACGAACACGAATTTCGATGAAAGATTACTGAATTTTCTTACTAACGTGACGTTGAATGCATGATATAATCGACGAGCAATGTTACGTCTTCATGAATAACACGTACTGCAACACATACATTAACACACTATTAACTCGTTTGTGTACGAAAGAATTTCCGATCATTGTTGCCATTCATCGCACTCGACATGATGTATCCATATAATAAACTTATGAATGTTCGTCCTCATAACGAAATTTTTATAAACTTATTGCATCTGTTTCCACAAAAAATGCATCAAATTAAGAAGGAATAGAACTGCTAATAATTGCACAACCTCTTGCACTAGTATTACGCTATAGCTCGACAGATGTGGACGAACATCTCATATTCAAAAGATTGATGATAAGCGAATATGATCGATGTTAACAGTAGATGAAATAAAAGTAATAATAATAGTAATAATAATAACCGTAAAAGAGATGCGAAACGGATTTATTAAAGAGATCGATGAATAGGTGCGTAGAGCGTATGTGTGTATATTTGTGTACAACGCAATCAACCAATAATTCAACGATGGCCTTCTTTCTTTGAAACGAGCACAACGCAATGAACACTGCACACAACTAACAACAAACTCTTTTGACGATCGGTGATTTCAGCTCATGTTGTTAATATAATTATGTTTGTTTGTATTATCGTTATCAATACGATACTTAATGCAAATAGAATAACCTTTTAATTATGATTAAATTACGAATGAATAGCTTAAGCAACTAAGAATCGATCGATCGAATATTTTCTTCATAGCATTCGTTCTACATTCCACCACGATGAAATGCATTAGAACGATCAACTCCTCAAAATCACAAATAAATCATTCTTTCTCACACATCATCATTATAACTACCACCTACTCACAAAACTGTCCATCTTTTAATCTCCACATAGATCATCAATTATGATTCTATCCATAACATGTTTATTATGTTCATTTTCTCTTTACTTAATCCATGATCGAAACCACCAAGTGATTTGATTGAAAATACGATAAAATTGAAATTTATATTTGTACAGTTGATTTTATTTTAGAAATACTCATTATAACAAAATAAACTTATTTACAGAATTGATACTCGATAAATCAACCAATAATACATTTGTTTCATCTCATTTTTAATCTATCGTTTCATTTCAATCAACAAGAAAATCAAAATGACTGTTTCAGATCAAAGAGCTTAAAAAACGCAAAAGGCAAATAATTATTCGACGAATCAAACGAATACTCTTTATCATTCAACTTAAGAATCAATTAAATTTTGAACCTCGATCAAAAGTTTCGTGGAATGCTTCCTAGCGAATGGATAATAAATAAGTAAACTGAGAAGGCAATCATTGATGTCATATTGCAGTACTGAACACGAACAAACAAATCCTCAAGAATGACAGTCAACAAATTATCAGATAACACTGGTCTGTCAGTAGTTTCTAGGTCAACACTTTACAATGAATCCAGAAATGCTTATCACTTTGTTCATTCACATCAGGTTTCTACTTGCCGTTCTACCTGCATTATCGATATTGTTAACTACTATTTATACTTAAAACTAAAATTCTAACTTAACAATAATCTTTCGCCTGCTCCACCAGCCAGTGACGTGGCGATTATACAACAAGGAGGCAACTCTTGCGATGTCACTGGGCGATCCCCGAAAGCTGGAAAGACAACATCGTCAAGTGAAAGGGTCATTTATGGAAAACAAAAGCGAGAGATAGATAAACCTGGGGAGCTTGTTGGGGTCGCTCGTAATAGCTGAAGGTTCGAGCGATCAAAGTGATCAAGGCAATGTCAGGTTCTTGCATAACGACGCGATAAACCATTTTAGCAAGGTGCTTGAAATTGTCATATTTCGATGGACAAATTACGACAGTCCTCCGGCTACTTCATAGTGAATGGAAAAAAAACTCCTTAATTAGTCGAAATCGGTCAGTTGACAGGAATCATCCCTCATTTTTGATCAGAAGGTGCATAAAACGCATAGGATATTCAAGACAGTCCTTTTCTTAATGGGTGGCATACATGGAGATGTTTCGAAATTCGTAGCTCCCATTACAGTAAGTTCTTTTAAAAGTGAACAGAAAATGTTTGACTGATTCTGAGGCATTATGAATACGATTGGTTATGCATATTAATAGATTAATAACAGATAGCATGTAGAGATAATATCTTTTAATAACACGCTATAAAGATAACATCTTCGGCGAGATTCAAGCAGTTCTTCAACGATCCCAGGCCAGAAACTCGTTCAAGTTAATTGCAATGAAGTTTCCGAGTAAAAACGCGATTCAGAGACTGAAAATTGATGGAAGAATTTCTGACAAAGTTTCATCATCTTGGTGCTCTCATATCATTCAAAATTCACTTCTTGTACTCTCATTTGAACTAATTTTTGAATAACCTGGTTGAGTACAGTTAGCAGCAAGTACACTCATCGAAAAATTCTCGGCCAAGAAAATTTTTTTTTAAACGCAGTAATTTACAGATGAATAGTTCAAAATACAAGTGAAGATTAATTATATCAGAACATCTGAAAAACCATACCTGGTCGATCGCAAATGATATATTCCAATAGCGAATATTCTCTCATTCAACTAAAGAAATTTCACTTGAACACTAGTTTTTGACCAAAATCGAACTGACTGCCTGTCGTTTTGAATGAACGATATACGGGCACAATGAAATGAAAACTTAACGACATACACAAATAAACATACATATTGTGCCGGTACATTTTGTCTCCCGAAAATTATTAATTACTTACTTCTTTTTGTACTTACCTAGGAACACAGTTATTTATTTATTCATTAATTTACACACTTATAAATGCATGCTGAACGAACAAGCGCACTACAAAACGAAATGCGAGGTCTCGAATGCTTATTATTACTATTATCATTAATGTATAATAATAATAATAATAATAATAGCAATAATAATAATAATAAATATATATATATATATATATACTTGACCTCGAGAGGCGTAGAATGAACATAGCTTTCGTAGTGCAATCATGTTCAAGACTGGATTTTACAAGATAGAATGCACAAGTTTTAATTTATGGAAAAATATTGTAGAACTGTAAATTGAAAGTTAAATTAGAAGAGCAGAAAAGTGAAAACAACAAATTAATTTGCAATGAAAATTACACTGAAAATTGAGACGCAATTCGAAATGAAGCATAAATGAACGACTTTTTGTGAAATGTAAAGAAACGACGATGGATGACACGACTTGTTGTTGTTTACTGTGATAGAATCATACCAAATTCAAATGTACCGTCGTCAATTCGAGCTGAACCGGTTCAAACCAAATTAATAAGATTTTAGTGGTGATCATCAGTTGTTCAATATTACTCCATTCCGTGAATCAATCACATCACATACGTGCATTAACATCATTGTGGTTATGATCATTGTTTCCATCTTACTTTTATGACTATTATCACTGATAACATTACTATGATAAGTGGAATTTATTCCGCATAACCAAGCTCAAATTACAATGGTATGATAAGTGAATCTTTTTGACAACCTGACGTGCTAATACTTACAGG
>JAPYMA010000278.1:22500-86663 GCA_035041965.1 Anisakis pegreffii | reverse complement strand
ATTATGGTGACCGATAGAATAGGGTGTCAGTACATAAAATTATGAAGCCTATTCCAAATCATAGACAGCATTCACATGAATTCGGATTCATCAATTAAGTGACAATGGTCAGCTGAGTGTCGGGAATCAGTAAATTAATCGAAACGCTCAGCATGTTTCGCGTTGATAGCAGAGGATTGCTTGTGATAAATTTGTAGATTAAATCAGTCCAGACCCTTCATATAATATTTATATTATAGAGGTGATATTTTCAGCAAATAGGCAGAATCCAGCCCGCATAGTTCCAACTGATTCCAATTCAGAAGTCTTTTCTTTTTGAAGTGTGTTTTCGGCGAATCTAGTTATATGGCCGAATTTTTTCATGAACAACTCTATTTCCATGAATTCCCTCTTCTTTCTGCAAAAAGAGCAAACGATCGACGTGAGGTCACAAACGATTGAAATACTTTTGGCAGGGAAAAAGTTTTTTGATGCTGAAGTTAAGTGAAAGAAACCCATTTTATTCGGTTGTTTTAGTGAGAAAATAGAACAAAAAATTGTTTCAAAATTTGCTCTTATTCCCTCATTCGACAGTGTCTGATAACCTTCCAGAAAGCGGTGATTTAGAGAATGAAAGGGAAGATTCAGAGAAAATTCCGTCCAACCATTTTGGACTAGCGCAGGGATTCTCACAGAGGCCTCATTAGGGATAATTTGGGGTTGTCAAAGAGGTGATGGAGGAAGTTGGGAAATTTGTGTAGTTATTAAATGGTGATGGAACACCACTGTGATGGTCTTTTTTTTTCACTTGAGTGCGTATGCGCGGTTCACTCGTGGCAATACTCTTCGTTGTTGTTTTTTATGAGTATCATTAGCTCGTCTGGGCCTGAACAGATTAAGTCAACAGCATTTAGCATGTTTTCAATTCAACTTGATGAATTAACGGATGTTTCGTCATGTCCGCAGTAATTAGTATTCACAAAGTATGTTTTCTGAAACACAACAGAGAAGAGTTTTTGCTATGCTCAAGATTGCAGACAACCACCAATGCTGCAGATGCCCAAAAAAAATTCGCAGTATTTTGAATCAGAAAACCTCCAGTGGGATAACGTTTGTGGAAGCTGCATGGATGGAGCCACCCGCTATGTCAGCAATGAAATCAGGACTTCAAGCTCTTGTGAAACAGAGTTCCTCAACTGTGAAATTCACGTCTTATCAGAATGAAATTCACATCTTTTCGAAATGAAATTTACACGTTCGAATCACGTCTTCTTTCACACCACTGAGGAATTTTCGAAGAGGTTTTCAGTTTTTTTTTCTAACGCTATGCGTGAAAGTTGTAAATTATCACAGCAGGAGGGGTGGAGGAAGGGTAATGACGGCCTGCCAGACTACTGAAGGGAGTAGCTTGAGAACCACCAGACAAGCGTATGGCTTTTTGCAAAGAGAGAAACCTTACTGCAGGAAGTTCTTCATTCGTCGTGACGAAGTATGTGTTCTCAACAAAGCAGTAGTTCTCGATGTATTGTTCCCATCCACCCTGAAGAAACGCATCTGATTTGAATCAAGTGAATAAATACAAAATTTCATGTAAAAACAAACAATATAATGCAGCTGTATACCTTAAATTCAGCTGGAACCCAGCACTGTAATGGCTCACCGACATACTGTTTCGCAGCTACGGTAATGGCGCTCAAAAACAGGATGCTGTTCGTTACGAGATAATTGCATCTATCGATTACATCATCATCATATGTTGGCTTTAGTTTATCCAAATATTTCCCTTAATTAAAGTGATGAGCACAATGTCGCATGTAATCATTTTATAAAAAGACCAATTCATATGGGCAGTATGCATTATTTCAGGCGCACCATGTGACGTGTATATATAATAATTGTTTGCCTCTCGAATTTACCAACTGAAGGCAACATTTGAAGGTAGTTGCGTGCGCAAGAATTTAGTAAGTCGTTTTGGAGAAAACAATCGAGTTCTTAACGAAAAAAGATGTCTTTTACAATCATGCAAATAGAAGAGCTATATTGGCTGATGCATACGAACCTAAATTGCCAATCATATCCAACTCGTATTAGGCGGATAAACCCTGAAGACTAAGTTCGTGATTAAATACTGAAAATCACTAATTGACACTTAAGACGATAACACCATCACGAAACTTAGCATTTTAAAATGAAATCAACGCCGAATTTTTCTGATCGATGAAGGTAAGACACAATGAAGTACGAAATCAAGATTTTTGTTGTAAGTAGCCTCCGTAGCTGCAACGTTTAAATCATTACACACAACGAATTTGAGACTGAAAACCTAGAGTGAGTTAAGACAACGACCAACAGTTATCAAGTACTGCTTTGATTCAGCTTAAACAGCATTCGAACAGTGGGGTCATCCGATTCCGCGATTCACTTTTTCGAAGCTGAACATAATTCGAAAGCTTGTTTGCAAAAGAATCATGCATATTCGTTGGTCGAAAAATGTTACTGCAACATGTAATAATTATCTAACTGTATGATCTAGATGGAAACATGATTCTTTGAATGGATCGGATGCTTGTGCTTGTGAATTTGTGATTTTACATTTATGAGATCAGATATGTGAATAAAATTAGTCCGTTTTGTTGTCGACGTGGTAGGCAGTGTTCCGATTATCGCAGTGAGAGGATGAATAGATGATTATTTGATAAGAATGTATGGGATAGAAAATGTTTTGACGTTTTGATGCATTTTGATGCGATCACATATGAAGTCGAGAAAATAAACGGTTTGATTCTTGGTGATTATTGATTCGATTTCATAGCAATGAATACTGCGACACTGAGGTGGTAGATGACTTTGTTGGAGAAACATCAATAATTTTGTTAAATCAAAACATCAAACTACTTTGAAGGCAATCACGTTCGATGCAAGTGCAATTGTCCTCAAAGTGAAAGTTAAGCCAATCTCCAAATTCCACGATTATTTCGTTACGCTCTTAAACAGAACTATCAGAAGGGCGGTGATTAGGATTCGCGATCTGACGTTCACGATGGGGAGTGCTTTATATATATAGTAAAGCGTGAAATAATGATGTGGTAAACGATATAAGTGGGATGGATCATTGAGAAAGGTGTGAACACCATGAAAATCAAATGATCGGCTACATTGTTCAGAAAAACAAATGTGCGCGATCAGATTTGTCTCATGATACATTGAACATTATCGTAGCCGACTGAATGTCGTCATTCATCGTCGACGATTGTCATCTTCAGTATACAACGAACGATCCGTCAGTCTGAAACATTTTCCTTCACATCAAGACGGAGGAACATTACACAACCTTCTCAATAAGAAGCTTCCTGAGTAACTTATACTGCGATCATTATTATGATTTCTAAGTGAAAGATCGTTGCCTGAAAATTATCGCCCAACTGATGGGTACAGAATACAATGAGATATTGTAAAAAACCTTACCATATCATTACTTTTTTGCCAATCTCGACGATAACATCGGACAAAAACTTCCAAGTTTTCTAGAGGATCATACATAACAAAATACCATTTTAACGATGTTAAGTAACAACAGAAATAGTCTCATATCCAAACGTTAGCAGAAAAAGAGTTTATAACGATTACTCCAGAAGAGCTAGAAACTCTTTCCCCACAAACTTGCTGGTCCATTGGGATCACACCGAACTAGAAGCATCCTTCATACTCAGCAATTATTACAAAATAATTATGAAGAAAAAAACCTCAAAGCACTGCACATCAATATTGTTTCATTCATGTAACGCTACATTTTATCTGCAATTTCACCGACTTCAATATGTTCTTTGATTCTGCGCAAACACGATCACCGACTATGAATAATTTCACCGACTGTGAATAATTATACTATGACTGACATCATTCAGCAGTCGGTGCAAACACGGTCGCAAGACATATTGTGAAAAACAGTGAATGAATAAATTTGTTTTTTCGTAGGCCGATGGAAGCTGCCTCCGAGCGTAGTAGCAATGTCACGATTTGCTCAAAACACATGCTATGATTCAGTCAAGCTTACTGAAGGTAGTGGTGAGTTTCAATCAACACCCACCTCAAAACTGTGGTTCCTATCGTTCAACCAGTACCGCTACAGTTTTGTTGTTAGTATTGTATCTCGTGGCCATAATCTCAACAACGACTCTGTTTGAGATGATCAAGCAAACAAGATGAGCGATTTTTTCAAGTGGCGGATTATTTTCGTTATAGTTCAACAAGCAGCATCGTTAATGAAGCACAGAAAGCACAGAAGTAAACCAACATTTTATTAGTACTGTCATAAAATGCGAGCATGCAAAGAGGAAAGTTAACAAGGAAAACAATAACATTCGTATCATTAGATGAATCAGTTACAATCGTACTTATTATTAATTCATTTGCATGAACATGTTATTTATTCCAAGCAACTTGCATCTTGAGTTCCCGTCCTGCGAAAAGTACAAAAGTTTGACAAGTTGACTTCAAAACAATCAACGAGTAGAACAATTAACATCTGTGGTCGAACTCCATATGGCACATATAATAGCACTCTTGACGAAACTTAAGGATTAGACAGTGTCCTCAAGATGGGCAGGTTGTCTAGATGCGAACTGTTCACGGAGAGACAGTTCGAACACTTTTTAGGTTAGTGCTTCTTGAGGTTCCAAGAAACAGTCTACCACAAAACCGGTAAGTACATTTTAGTGATTCGTGTGTACGTGAACACGTATGAGCAACAGAATAAACGCAAAATAATGCTTGTGAATTTTCGCATTCATATCTTTGTAGGTGGTAGGTTAGTTAGCATTACGACATGTCGCCTACTGAATATGGAACAACTGGGATTGAATAGTAGACCTTTGACGCACCCAAGACTATCCTTTTTTTGCATTACTCGAACTCTGTTTCAGGAGACAAGAAGTAAGTTCGAGGCAGCCTGCATCAAAAGCAGGAGGCGTGGCTTTACTGGATGTAAATCATTGTTGTGAGATGCGATTATTTGAAAACCTCTGTTATTATATAAGACTCCCCTATCCCGCAATGCTTCAAAAAGGGAACTCATCTTCACGGTTAGCCACAGAGTTATCAAAGCTTCCGCCGTGGCCTACGTATCAACTTCAACTTGAGCCCAAGCATTAGCCTAGGCTTAAGAACTAGGCCTAAGTAGTAACTTCACAAAGAAACATCACAAACTCTCGGGACGAGGTATATATAATCTAAAGCCAAAAGAATAATGCACAATTATGCCCTACAAAGCCAAGAATATCAGCAATTTTTAGTGTACAAATATTCTCTAACCAGATTACGAAATAAACAATCCCGAAAATAGGGTCAAGGGATTCGGGCAACTCCTGAATGCTTGGGACCAATACTCTCGGACGTGCATTAGGCGAAATGACGTTAGGTGAAATGTTGTTAGATGGAATGATCGGTAGGATCGTTAGAGGAAGGTGCTTAAATCACAAAAGGAGAAGAAGAATTAAAAAAAGAACTACGATAAGTCACCAGGATCATTTTGAACAAGGTGAGCCTTGTTCGAGAAGCCATGGGTATGAAACTTTTTTCAGCAGTGTTCAAACATCTTGTGAAGCGAGATATTTAGGCTCAAAATTTAACATCTCGAAATCGGCATTGATATTTCATCTCTCCACTGAAAATGTCATGAAGTCAGGAACAGTAGTAGATGTGCTGATTGCAATGTGAATGATGAGAGTTCGATTGCTGCCATCGACAATTTTCGTTTTTTTTTCATCTCATGACGATAATGCAAGCTTTACATTACATTCTTTCTAAGACATTTCCAACCTCAGAGACGTCAAATAAAAACTATTTGAGTTCCATTTCAATACTTCTATCACTGTAAGACGAAAGAAAAGCAGAAAAAGTTGTCGATGGTCTGTATCGAACCAATGTCACTGACATTGAAATCAAACTAATTACAATTGCTTCGGAATTCCAAGTCAATTTCGACGGGAAAATAGAACATCGATGCTGGTCGCAAGATACGAAACTTTCAGCCCAAAAATCTCATCTCAGAGAAAGTTTCATATTCTTTCAATCAAGATTGGTCTTGTTATTAAAGACTTGGTGACCTACCACAGTTTTCTGGTTAGAAATAATTGAGCACATGTGAACGATAAAGTTGGTGAATTTTAGTTATACTCATTCGACACAAAAAAATTACCAAAAACCTGATCTAGCTAAGGTTTTGAAAAACACTTGACGTTTCATCCACTGATGTGGAGTCGTTTTTTTTCAGAATAAGAGTTAGCATTTTACGTTTTCGCTGTTCGAAAAAATGGCAAAAATTATGATAGCACAAAATGAATGGGATTACAAGAAATCATATAAGAGATGCTAAGTTAAAAAAGAAATACTTGCAGTAGATTTTTGTGACATTCAATTATTTAAAACTGATAATGCTTGAATTAATCAAATCATAGAGAATCAAGATTACACATGCTTAACAGAGCAGGAATAAGATTGAAACAAATAAACTATTCATTCATTGAGCCAACATCATAATCCTTTTTGAAATCGTCCACATATGCGGCATCTGATTCTTCACTTACATAAGATTCCCCATCACTGCTTGCTGAAATACGATCCAAAGTTAGCAGCTCATCGATTTTTACGAATGAAGAAACAATAGAAACTGAAAAAACCACAAGATTCTTAGTGTGGTGCGGAGATCGGGGATCCCGTCCTCGATTCTTTTCGAGTCAACCATATTTTCGGGGTCCCGGGCTGGAAATTTTCGTTCCCGATTTTTTCCGTCCCTGCTATACTAATAGTCGGGAAATTTCGAGGATCCCGTCTCCAAGTTCCGTACCCGACAATTTTCGAGCCGGCCGCATTTTCTGGGTCCTTGAATGCAAAATCTCGTCCCCGTCTCCGACTTTTTTCCATCCCCACACCACACCACCAAATACAATATTTCCGTATCATGATAGTAAGTGGGATCAATCAAATATCCCGATGGATCAAATGAACATATTCCAAAATATGCTACGATATTAGATTGGAAGAGTGAAATTATCAGTTGAAAATTCTGAGAAGAAAAACCTTATTATGTTTGAAATATATATAAAAGTTTATCAACCGACAGTTGCATGGATAAATAAATCATCATTTACACCTGCAACTGATTATGAAATAGAAAATTATTTAGGAGGGAAAAACTGAGTGGTTTGACTGTCGTTTGATGTTATCAAGTGTTGAACCTTTAAACCTTTCTGGAGCTCTCTGTTGATACATGTCCCATAGTTTATAAACAATTTCAGCAACAGCTAAATCGCCACAATTATCACTAATCAGTCTCAGTATGGTGACACCATCCTTACGAAGCATGCAATTGATGAATCCATCAATTTTAACATCACTGAATTCAATTCCACTTCTTTGA
Organism: Anisakis pegreffii; assembly: GCA_035041965.1. Lineage (NCBI taxonomy): Eukaryota > Metazoa > Nematoda > Chromadorea > Rhabditida > Anisakidae > Anisakis > Anisakis pegreffii. The sequence goes on along the minus strand of JAPYMA010000278.1, from coordinate 79,267 downwards.
ACATCTTCTTTGAAAATCTATAAATATTGCTTCGATATCTCAGTGATCGCATAAACACATTTTAGCTTTATCCAACAGCAACTGTGCACGCTTCATCTGTTCTAAAATAGCGGAGAAGAAGAATGCATCGGAACGATATGAAAAAATGCTTTAGTATCTGTTGCGTGCACATATTTTCATGTGGTTCATGCAAACAAACGCGAGAGTACCATCAATTAATAGAATTCAGATGAACGCACTAGATATTTTCGAACGAACGAACGAGACTGGGCCTGAGATGTGCTGACGATTAACCAGTATAGAAAATTAAGGAACGTGGCTATTCCGACAAAACAGAACCAAAACCAAAGGAAGAGAAACACTTTTTCGGCAAACATGTTCACCATCAGAACGCACTGCACTGTCCAGTTGTGGACGTTACCCATCTCTCTTACCTCCACATCACAAAAAGTGACCTGAAAATGATGATACAAATTGAATATCCATCTCGCATAATCACGCATTCAGATGTTTCAAATTGAAAGCTGTTCAAACAGATACATACCCGTGGGAAGTGTCCACTAACACTCCAATCACGATTATTTACGAGATCAATCAGGATGCCAATTCCCCAGAGCGTGTACTGGGGTCCGAGAAAGATATTAAGTATCCAAAACTGCACAAACACATTGATCAACCAAAGAAACTTGACGATCATGTATAGAATGGTGACAAACATTCCGAATTTCACACGATTGTCTGCAATTTTCACTGTTTTGAACTGACTGAAATCTGAGATCGTCTGCAACATAGAATAACGAAAAACAATATTACAAACAAAACCGAACAGTCAATAATCCTTTCTGATTCGAGACCCTGAATTTAGATAATTCATGACTTCGATGCTAACAGAATGTATACAATGAAAGTGAATGTAATACATAATGATGGCATCCAAGCGGAATTTCATGTCGGTTGGAATCTGACTGACATGAACTTTCATTAATCCGACAGTTGGAATTCCGACCAACCTTCTAAATTGTTCAGTCGGAATCCGAATGTCGGAACCCCGATCAACCATCGGATGGATGCCATCATTAGCAATATATAATCTTGTAAACGTAAGCTGAATCACTACAATTGCGCTGAAAATGAACATAGGTAATTGCCTGGAAAATTTACGTTACTTTCATCGGTTGTTCCTTGTGTGGAGGTGATCATAACGGGGACAGAAAAAAATCTTTTTACTTTCGATGTCCCCATGGGTGTGGGGAGAAATCCCTGGCGCTTTTCTGGTCCCCGTTCCCGTGCTAACCGTCTGATGAATGCGGTACGACCACTTACCTATGGCCAATGAGGCGTGGTTTCCAATTCTTTCGACGAGTGGTGAATAATCCATATTCACATCTTTCAAAATCTTCTTGCCACCAACCTTCTTGGTAGGCAATGCCATTGGTATGAAAGCAGTCAGATTGATACCTGAAAATCGCAGCACTGTTGTCATTGCAGATCTTTATTGCTATCATCGGAGGTAATACAAAGAGCAAAACCTTTATTTTCAACATGTAACAGTCAATTATCCGACGTGACCAATTAACAACTTCACATGATAAAAAATAAAAGGGAATGTCTTCATTCAAATAAAGGATTATCTACGAATGTTTACCACTTCTTGAGTTCAGCACTTTCCAGACCAGACGAGGAGCATAACAACAAGCGGCCTGTAGAATCAGAATAAAAGGAATCCACTGATAGTAGGCCAGCTCTCTGAAAAAGCAAAAAAAAAACTTGAAAGCACTTAACAACTATTTCGTATCCAATTCATGCATTTTTAAACGACGTTTCTCATCACAACCGAACATGAACAGTTTCGACGTGTTGAACTGTTGCTAATTTTTACAGTACCATTTACAGATCCTTGCAGAAAGCATGCTTAAATGATTTCAACTCAAAAGTGCTGAATGACTGGCTAAACGTGCGTCACTCTCATTCATTCTAGGCTTCTTGAAAAACATTTAAATGAAAATATTTGTTCAACAAATGCACACTTGAGAAGTAATCCACATCAAATCGCAGTAAACAAACCTTATTCGACGTTCAGAACCCACATCGGGCAAATTTTCATCCATGCGTACGAAATAAGTGTTTTCAATCAGACAGTGGTTTTCAATATACGTTTCCCAGCCTCCCTAGAAAAATTCTGATGATCCACTGTTTCAGTGTGACTGTTTGTGAGCAGATTCTCACTCAACTCTATGAAACAATTCAAGAGCAGCGTTCATCCGTTAATAAAACACATTTCATGGGAATTCACCTTATAATTTCTTTTAGCATTCACTGAAAGGTCTCTTTCTCTCTCTCTCTCTCTCTCTCTATATATATATATATATATATATATATATATATATATATATCTATATATATATATATATATATATATATATATATATATATATATATAGATATATATATATATATATATATATATATATATATATATATAGAGAGAGAGAGAGAGAGGAGAGAGAAGAGACCTTTCATGAATGCTAAAAGAAATTATAAGGTGAATTCCCATGAAATGTGTTTTATTAACGGATGAACGCTGCTCTTGAATTGTTTCATAGAGTTGAGTGAGAATCTGCTCACAAACAGTCACACTGAAACAGTGGATCATCAGAATTTTTCTAGGGAGGCTGGGAAACGTATATTGAAAACCACTGTCTGATTGAAAACACTTATTTCGTACGCATGGATGAAAATTTGCCCGATGTGGGTTCTGAACGTCGAATAAGGTTTGTTTACTGCGATTTGATGTGGATTACTTCTCAAGTGTGCATTTGTTGAACAAATATTTTCATTTAAATGTTTTTCAAGAAGCCTAGAATGAATGAGAGTGACGCACGTTTAGCCAGTCATTCAGCACTTTTGAGTTGAAATCATTTAAGCATGCTTTCTGCAAGGATCTGTAAATGGTACTGTAAAAATTAGCAACAGTTCAACACGTCGAAACTGTTCATGTTCGGTTGTGATGAGAAACGTCGTTTAAAAATGCATGAATTGGATACGAAATAGTTGTTAAGTGCTTTCAAGTTTTTTTTTTGCTTTTTCAGAGAGCTGGCCTACTATCAGTGGATTCCTTTTATTCTGATTCTACAGGCCGCTTGTTGTTATGCTCCTCGTCTGGTCTGGAAAGTGCTGAACTCAAGAAGTGGTAAACATTCGTAGATAATCCTTTATTTGAATGAAGACATTCCCTTTTATTTTTTATCATGTGAAGTTGTTAATTGGTCACGTCGGATAATTGACTGTTACATGTTGAAAATAAAGGTTTTGCTCTTTGTATTACCTCCGATGATAGCAATAAAGATCTGCAATGACAACAGTGCTGCGATTTTCAGGTATCAATCTGACTGCTTTCATACCAATGGCATTGCCTACCAAGAAGGTTGGTGGCAAGAAGATTTTGAAAGATGTGAATATGGATTATTCACCACTCGTCGAAAGAATTGGAAACCACGCCTCATTGGCCATAGGTAAGTGGTCGTACCGCATTCATCAGACGGTTAGCACGGGAACGGGGACCAGAAAAGCGCCAGGGATTTCTCCCCACACCCATGGGGACATCGAAAGTAAAAAGATTTTTTTCTGTCCCCGTTATGATCACCTCCACACAAGGAACAACCGATGAAAGTAACGTAAATTTTCCAGGCAATTACCTATGTTCATTTTCAGCGCAATTGTAGTGATTCAGCTTACGTTTACAAGATTATATATTGCTAATGATGGCATCCATCCGATGGTTGATCGGGGTTCCGACATTCGGATTCCGACTGAACAATTTAGAAGGTTGGTCGGAATTCCAACTGTCGGATTAATGAAAGTTCATGTCAGTCAGATTCCAACCGACATGAAATTCCGCTTGGATGCCATCATTATGTATTACATTCACTTTCATTGTATACATTCTGTTAGCATCGAAGTCATGAATTGTCTAAATTCAGGGTCTCGAATCAGAAAGGATTATTGACTGTTCGGTTTTGTTTGTAATATTGTTTTTCGTTATTCTATGTTGCAGACGATCTCAGATTTCAGTCAGTTCAAAACAGTGAAAATTGCAGACAATCGTGTGAAATTCGGAATGTTTGTCACCATTCTATACATGATCGTCAAGTTTCTTTGGTTGATCAATGTGTTTGTGCAGTTTTGGATACTTAATATCTTTCTCGGACCCCAGTACACGCTCTGGGGAATTGGCATCCTGATTGATCTCGTAAATAATCGTGATTGGAGTGTTAGTGGACACTTCCCACGGGTATGTATCTGTTTGAACAGCTTTCAATTTGAAACATCTGAATGCGTGATTATGCGAGATGGATATTCAATTTGTATCATCATTTTCAGGTCACTTTTTGTGATGTGGAGGTAAGAGAGATGGGTAACGTCCACAACTGGACAGTGCAGTGCGTTCTGATGGTGAACATGTTTGCCGAAAAAGTGTTTCTCTTCCTTTGGTTTTGGTTCTGTTTTGTCGGAATAGCCACGTTCCTTAATTTTCTATACTGGTTAATCGTCAGCACATCTCAGGCCCAGTCTCGTTCGTTCGTTCGAAAATATCTAGTGCGTTCATCTGAATTCTATTAATTGATGGTACTCTCGCGTTTGTTTGCATGAACCACATGAAAATATGTGCACGCAACAGATACTAAAGCATTTTTTCATATCGTTCCGATGCATTCTTCTTCTCCGCTATTTTAGAACAGATGAAGCGTGCACAGTTGCTGTTGGATAAAGCTAAAATGTGTTTATGCGATCACTGAGATATCGAAGCAATATTTATAGATTTTCAAAGAAGATGTTCAAAGAAGTGGAATTGAATTCAGTGATGTTAAAATTGATGGATTCATCAATTGCATGCTTCGTAAGGATGGTGTCACCATACTGAGACTGATTAGTGATAATTGTGGCGATTTAGCTGTTGCTGAAATTGTTTATAAACTATGGGACATGTATCAACAGAGAGCTCCAGAAAGGTTTAAAGGTTCAACACTTGATAACATCAAACGACAGTCAAACCACTCAGTTTTTCCCTCCTAAATAATTTTCTATTTCATAATCAGTTGCAGGTGTAAATGATGATTTATTTATCCATGCAACTGTCGGTTGATAAACTTTTATATATATTTCAAACATAATAAGGTTTTTCTTCTCAGAATTTTCAACTGATAATTTCACTCTTCCAATCTAATATCGTAGCATATTTTGGAATATGTTCATTTGATCCATCGGGATATTTGATTGATCCCACTTACTATCATGATACGGAAATATTGTATTTGGTGGTGTGGTGTGGGGATGGAAAAAAAGTCGGAGACGGGGACGAGATTTTGCATTCAAGGACCCAGAAAATGCGGCCGGCTCGAAAATTGTCGGGTACGGAACTTGGAGACGGGATCCTCGAAATTTCCCGACTATTAGTATAGCAGGGACGGAAAAAATCGGGAACGAAAATTTCCAGCCCGGGACCCCGAAAATATGGTTGACTCGAAAAGAATCGAGGACGGGATCCCCGATCTCCGCACCACACTAAGAATCTTGTGGTTTTTTCAGTTTCTATTGTTTCTTCATTCGTAAAAATCGATGAGCTGCTAACTTTGGATCGTATTTCAGCAAGCAGTGATGGGGAATCTTATGTAAGTGAAGAATCAGATGCCGCATATGTGGACGATTTCAAAAAGGATTATGATGTTGGCTCAATGAATGAATAGTTTATTTGTTTCAATCTTATTCCTGCTCTGTTAAGCATGTGTAATCTTGATTCTCTATGATTTGATTAATTCAAGCATTATCAGTTTTAAATAATTGAATGTCACAAAAATCTACTGCAAGTATTTCTTTTTTAACTTAGCATCTCTTATATGATTTCTTGTAATCCCATTCATTTTGTGCTATCATAATTTTTGCCATTTTTTCGAACAGCGAAAACGTAAAATGCTAACTCTTATTCTGAAAAAAACGACTCCACATCAGTGGATGAAACGTCAAGTGTTTTTCAAAACCTTAGCTAGATCAGGTTTTTGGTAATTTTTTTGTGTCGAATGAGTATAACTAAAATTCACCAACTTTATCGTTCACATGTGCTCAATTATTTCTAACCAGAAAACTGTGGTAGGTCACCAAGTCTTTAATAACAAGACCAATCTTGATTGAAAGAATATGAAACTTTCTCTGAGATGAGATTTTTGGGCTGAAAGTTTCGTATCTTGCGACCAGCATCGATGTTCTATTTTCCCGTCGAAATTGACTTGGAATTCCGAAGCAATTGTAATTAGTTTGATTTCAATGTCAGTGACATTGGTTCGATACAGACCATCGACAACTTTTTCTGCTTTTCTTTCGTCTTACAGTGATAGAAGTATTGAAATGGAACTCAAATAGTTTTTATTTGACGTCTCTGAGGTTGGAAATGTCTTAGAAAGAATGTAATGTAAAGCTTGCATTATCGTCATGAGATGAAAAAAAAACGAAAATTGTCGATGGCAGCAATCGAACTCTCATCATTCACATTGCAATCAGCACATCTACTACTGTTCCTGACTTCATGACATTTTCAGTGGAGAGATGAAATATCAATGCCGATTTCGAGATGTTAAATTTTGAGCCTAAATATCTCGCTTCACAAGATGTTTGAACACTGCTGAAAAAAGTTTCATACCCATGGCTTCTCGAACAAGGCTCACCTTGTTCAAAATGATCCTGGTGACTTATCGTAGTTCTTTTTTTAATTCTTCTTCTCCTTTTGTGATTTAAGCACCTTCCTCTAACGATCCTACCGATCATTCCATCTAACAACATTTCACCTAACGTCATTTCGCCTAATGCACGTCCGAGAGTATTGGTCCCAAGCATTCAGGAGTTGCCCGAATCCCTTGACCCTATTTTCGGGATTGTTTATTTCGTAATCTGGTTAGAGAATATTTGTACACTAAAAATTGCTGATATTCTTGGCTTTGTAGGGCATAATTGTGCATTATTCTTTTGGCTTTAGATTATATATACCTCGTCCCGAGAGTTTGTGATGTTTCTTTGTGAAGTTACTACTTAGGCCTAGTTCTTAAGCCTAGGCTAATGCTTGGGCTCAAGTTGAAGTTGATACGTAGGCCACGGCGGAAGCTTTGATAACTCTGTGGCTAACCGTGAAGATGAGTTCCCTTTTTGAAGCATTGCGGGATAGGGGAGTCTTATATAATAACAGAGGTTTTCAAATAATCGCATCTCACAACAATGATTTACATCCAGTAAAGCCACGCCTCCTGCTTTTGATGCAGGCTGCCTCGAACTTACTTCTTGTCTCCTGAAACAGAGTTCGAGTAATGCAAAAAAAGGATAGTCTTGGGTGCGTCAAAGGTCTACTATTCAATCCCAGTTGTTCCATATTCAGTAGGCGACATGTCGTAATGCTAACTAACCTACCACCTACAAAGATATGAATGCGAAAATTCACAAGCATTATTTTGCGTTTATTCTGTTGCTCATACGTGTTCACGTACACACGAATCACTAAAATGTACTTACCGGTTTTGTGGTAGACTGTTTCTTGGAACCTCAAGAAGCACTAACCTAAAAAGTGTTCGAACTGTCTCTCCGTGAACAGTTCGCATCTAGACAACCTGCCCATCTTGAGGACACTGTCTAATCCTTAAGTTTCGTCAAGAGTGCTATTATATGTGCCATATGGAGTTCGACCACAGATGTTAATTGTTCTACTCGTTGATTGTTTTGAAGTCAACTTGTCAAACTTTTGTACTTTTCGCAGGACGGGAACTCAAGATGCAAGTTGCTTGGAATAAATAACATGTTCATGCAAATGAATTAATAATAAGTACGATTGTAACTGATTCATCTAATGATACGAATGTTATTGTTTTCCTTGTTAACTTTCCTCTTTGCATGCTCGCATTTTATGACAGTACTAATAAAATGTTGGTTTACTTCTGTGCTTTCTGTGCTTCATTAACGATGCTGCTTGTTGAACTATAACGAAAATAATCCGCCACTTGAAAAAATCGCTCATCTTGTTTGCTTGATCATCTCAAACAGAGTCGTTGTTGAGATTATGGCCACGAGATACAATACTAACAACAAAACTGTAGCGGTACTGGTTGAACGATAGGAACCACAGTTTTGAGGTGGGTGTTGATTGAAACTCACCACTACCTTCAGTAAGCTTGACTGAATCATAGCATGTGTTTTGAGCAAATCGTGACATTGCTACTACGCTCGGAGGCAGCTTCCATCGGCCTACGAAAAAACAAATTTATTCATTCACTGTTTTTCACAATATGTCTTGCGACCGTGTTTGCACCGACTGCTGAATGATGTCAGTCATAGTATAATTATTCACAGTCGGTGAAATTATTCATAGTCGGTGATCGTGTTTGCGCAGAATCAAAGAACATATTGAAGTCGGTGAAATTGCAGATAAAATGTAGCGTTACATGAATGAAACAATATTGATGTGCAGTGCTTTGAGGTTTTTTTCTTCATAATTATTTTGTAATAATTGCTGAGTATGAAGGATGCTTCTAGTTCGGTGTGATCCCAATGGACCAGCAAGTTTGTGGGGAAAGAGTTTCTAGCTCTTCTGGAGTAATCGTTATAAACTCTTTTTCTGCTAACGTTTGGATATGAGACTATTTCTGTTGTTACTTAACATCGTTAAAATGGTATTTTGTTATGTATGATCCTCTAGAAAACTTGGAAGTTTTTGTCCGATGTTATCGTCGAGATTGGCAAAAAAGTAATGATATGGTAAGGTTTTTTACAATATCTCATTGTATTCTGTACCCATCAGTTGGGCGATAATTTTCAGGCAACGATCTTTCACTTAGAAATCATAATAATGATCGCAGTATAAGTTACTCAGGAAGCTTCTTATTGAGAAGGTTGTGTAATGTTCCTCCGTCTTGATGTGAAGGAAAATGTTTCAGACTGACGGATCGTTCGTTGTATACTGAAGATGACAATCGTCGACGATGAATGACGACATTCAGTCGGCTACGATAATGTTCAATGTATCATGAGACAAATCTGATCGCGCACATTTGTTTTTCTGAACAATGTAGCCGATCATTTGATTTTCATGGTGTTCACACCTTTCTCAATGATCCATCCCACTTATATCGTTTACCACATCATTATTTCACGCTTTACTATATATATAAAGCACTCCCCATCGTGAACGTCAGATCGCGAATCCTAATCACCGCCCTTCTGATAGTTCTGTTTAAGAGCGTAACGAAATAATCGTGGAATTTGGAGATTGGCTTAACTTTCACTTTGAGGACAATTGCACTTGCATCGAACGTGATTGCCTTCAAAGTAGTTTGATGTTTTGATTTAACAAAATTATTGATGTTTCTCCAACAAAGTCATCTACCACCTCAGTGTCGCAGTATTCATTGCTATGAAATCGAATCAATAATCACCAAGAATCAAACCGTTTATTTTCTCGACTTCATATGTGATCGCATCAAAATGCATCAAAACGTCAAAACATTTTCTATCCCATACATTCTTATCAAATAATCATCTATTCATCCTCTCACTGCGATAATCGGAACACTGCCTACCACGTCGACAACAAAACGGACTAATTTTATTCACATATCTGATCTCATAAATGTAAAATCACAAATTCACAAGCACAAGCATCCGATCCATTCAAAGAATCATGTTTCCATCTAGATCATACAGTTAGATAATTATTACATGTTGCAGTAACATTTTTCGACCAACGAATATGCATGATTCTTTTGCAAACAAGCTTTCGAATTATGTTCAGCTTCGAAAAAGTGAATCGCGGAATCGGATGACCCCACTGTTCGAATGCTGTTTAAGCTGAATCAAAGCAGTACTTGATAACTGTTGGTCGTTGTCTTAACTCACTCTAGGTTTTCAGTCTCAAATTCGTTGTGTGTAATGATTTAAACGTTGCAGCTACGGAGGCTACTTACAACAAAAATCTTGATTTCGTACTTCATTGTGTCTTACCTTCATCGATCAGAAAAATTCGGCGTTGATTTCATTTTAAAATGCTAAGTTTCGTGATGGTGTTATCGTCTTAAGTGTCAATTAGTGATTTTCAGTATTTAATCACGAACTTAGTCTTCAGGGTTTATCCGCCTAATACGAGTTGGATATGATTGGCAATTTAGGTTCGTATGCATCAGCCAATATAGCTCTTCTATTTGCATGATTGTAAAAGACATCTTTTTTCGTTAAGAACTCGATTGTTTTCTCCAAAACGACTTACTAAATTCTTGCGCACGCAACTACCTTCAAATGTTGCCTTCAGTTGGTAAATTCGAGAGGCAAACAATTATTATATATACACGTCACATGGTGCGCCTGAAATAATGCATACTGCCCATATGAATTGGTCTTTTTATAAAATGATTACATGCGACATTGTGCTCATCACTTTAATTAAGGGAAATATTTGGATAAACTAAAGCCAACATATGATGATGATGTAATCGATAGATGCAATTATCTCGTAACGAACAGCATCCTGTTTTTGAGCGCCATTACCGTAGCTGCGAAACAGTATGTCGGTGAGCCATTACAGTGCTGGGTTCCAGCTGAATTTAAGGTATACAGCTGCATTATATTGTTTGTTTTTACATGAAATTTTGTATTTATTCACTTGATTCAAATCAGATGCGTTTCTTCAGGGTGGATGGGAACAATACATCGAGAACTACTGCTTTGTTGAGAACACATACTTCGTCACGACGAATGAAGAACTTCCTGCAGTAAGGTTTCTCTCTTTGCAAAAAGCCATACGCTTGTCTGGTGGTTCTCAAGCTACTCCCTTCAGTAGTCTGGCAGGCCGTCATTACCCTTCCTCCACCCCTCCTGCTGTGATAATTTACAACTTTCACGCATAGCGTTAGAAAAAAAAACTGAAAACCTCTTCGAAAATTCCTCAGTGGTGTGAAAGAAGACGTGATTCGAACGTGTAAATTTCATTTCGAAAAGATGTGAATTTCATTCTGATAAGACGTGAATTTCACAGTTGAGGAACTCTGTTTCACAAGAGCTTGAAGTCCTGATTTCATTGCTGACATAGCGGGTGGCTCCATCCATGCAGCTTCCACAAACGTTATCCCACTGGAGGTTTTCTGATTCAAAATACTGCGAATTTTTTTTGGGCATCTGCAGCATTGGTGGTTGTCTGCAATCTTGAGCATAGCAAAAACTCTTCTCTGTTGTGTTTCAGAAAACATACTTTGTGAATACTAATTACTGCGGACATGACGAAACATCCGTTAATTCATCAAGTTGAATTGAAAACATGCTAAATGCTGTTGACTTAATCTGTTCAGGCCCAGACGAGCTAATGATACTCATAAAAAACAACAACGAAGAGTATTGCCACGAGTGAACCGCGCATACGCACTCAAGTGAAAAAAAAAGACCATCACAGTGGTGTTCCATCACCATTTAATAACTACACAAATTTCCCAACTTCCTCCATCACCTCTTTGACAACCCCAAATTATCCCTAATGAGGCCTCTGTGAGAATCCCTGCGCTAGTCCAAAATGGTTGGACGGAATTTTCTCTGAATCTTCCCTTTCATTCTCTAAATCACCGCTTTCTGGAAGGTTATCAGACACTGTCGAATGAGGGAATAAGAGCAAATTTTGAAACAATTTTTTGTTCTATTTTCTCACTAAAACAACCGAATAAAATGGGTTTCTTTCACTTAACTTCAGCATCAAAAAACTTTTTCCCTGCCAAAAGTATTTCAATCGTTTGTGACCTCACGTCGATCGTTTGCTCTTTTTGCAGAAAGAAGAGGGAATTCATGGAAATAGAGTTGTTCATGAAAAAATTCGGCCATATAACTAGATTCGCCGAAAACACACTTCAAAAAGAAAAGACTTCTGAATTGGAATCAGTTGGAACTATGCGGGCTGGATTCTGCCTATTTGCTGAAAATATCACCTCTATAATATAAATATTATATGAAGGGTCTGGACTGATTTAATCTACAAATTTATCACAAGCAATCCTCTGCTATCAACGCGAAACATGCTGAGCGTTTCGATTAATTTACTGATTCCCGACACTCAGCTGACCATTGTCACTTAATTGATGAATCCGAATTCATGTGAATGCTGTCTATGATTTGGAATAGGCTTCATAATTTTATGTACTGACACCCTATTCTATCGGTCACCATAATGATAAGTTCCTAAGAGTACCTCATTGGATAAGAATTTTCAATGAATTTTTATCCATGTCTACTTGAGGCCCAGAGTTCTTCGCTGTGAACACGGTTTAATCAAGAGATTTCCATCCCACGCTACAAAATAAACTTTAAGGATCTCAACGAAATGCATCCACTGAAGACGAACACCTAAAACTCTGTTGCTTGTCTCTGGTCACCAACTATTTAGGTACGAAAACAGTCGTAAACTAATTTATAGGTAGCCATATGTAACAGTACAATGCCACGCCAGTTCACTCATTATCTTACTAAATAACCTGTGTTCCGAGTCAATAGTATAATATAACAGCTTTGAAATGAACATTGATTTCATCTGGAATGAATATTCCTCTCACAGGAGGATCTGAACTCCGTTCCAACCCAACACAAAGTTTTGAGTGAATCGGAGCTTTTAAATTCATCACTTTCAAGCAGTTCGAGTCTTTTATAGTTTCCGTGTAACCTATTCTTTCTGCTTATTATGAGGAGTTGAAGAATTTGTCCGAAAATTCTCAGTGCCACCAAAGGAATTTAACCTGCGCTCAGCTCATCCACTCCAGTGTCATTATGCGTTAATCACAGCCTTTATTTGATAACTCTGCAAGAAACAGTTGTTGCAATTTTAGATGGATTGAAGATTTCTTAATCTTTCATAAGTTCCCTTAATCATATTTATTGGTTCGAGTGGGTTCTTATCTTGTATCATATGTCTGCTGTTAGTTGCCACCCGAAGAGTTTGAATCAGTTGCTGAACTTAAGTCCACCAAAATTTGATCAAATAGGGATGAGTTGATGCTAGTGTGGAGCTGAATGAGGAAATGACGTTTATTCGTTCGATTCTCATTATATTTGGTCTATTCGTTGATTGAGACTAATAGTAAGAAGAACCACATTTATTGGCGTTTATAGTCGTCAATAACCATTTTTTCACTGAAATTGGGTTGGGCTCGAAAATGACCACAATCCAATTTCAAATAACCATTTTGTCATTGTGCGTTTGGCGAATACTCATTTTCTTAGAACAATAACTCTGCGTGAAAAGACGCCAATTCACCTGTAACGATTTACACAGAATCCTCAGAGGTATTTTTGGGGATGCCGCGAGTTCAACATTCAGCATTTGACCGGAGGACAGAATGTCATTCGGTCAAATTTAGTATGAAGTCAAAAACGACCCCACAATGCGTTCTAGGTTGATATGAAACTCATATTTTTTCTTCTAAATATGAACACTTTGTTCCTCAATACATCAACTTTAAGGGTGAGCTTCCAGATAGATGCAGATAGAGAAAGTCGTGAACTTCACTACTATCAGTGGGTACCATTCATACTGATGCTTCAAGCGCTACTTTTCATGATTCCCCGTACTGTATGGAAAACCTTCAATTGGCAAACAGGTCTGAATTTGTTTTTCGTTGTATTCTACTCTTTTTTTTGCTCAGCCAATTTTAACAATTCAAAATTTGTAGTCATTCTCTTTTAATATAATATCTGCAGTGGTGGATAGCTCCGTCAATAGCTGAGCTACTTTCTCTAGTGGCGCGATAGCTCACTTCCTTTTTCATATGGTGCATCTTTGTAGCGATAAGTTCAACTAAAACGATTTTTTAATGCCCAAAATTGTGATTATCTCTATTTTCATTCAATAGCGCTTTAGCAACCTAATTTGTGCGCTAACTCGCTATTTTTTTCTGCAAAGGGATGCTTGTTTTTGCCAGCGTTAACATATTCAAAATACATATTTACGCTCTTGCGATGATAAGTGCTAAATTCGATCGAACTCAGTCTAATGGGTCGAAGTTGAATATACTTCAAATACTCGCTATAAGTGCACCACTATCAGTCTGTCTGAGATCACTGAGTTATATGATTCTAAATAAGTTACGAAATTTAGTTTTGTTCACTTCTGTTCTTGCTAGGAAAGGACATAGCAATAGCCAAAAGATGCAAATTCTCAGACGAAATGCTCAGCGTGCTGATATTCTCAGAAGGCAATCAAAAAAGAATGAAAAGCCAAAAGATACAAACTCAGTGTTGATGCATTGCGGACTGATGCCAATTGATTGTTGTTCATATTTGAAGTTTGTTGCTATCACTTCATCATGTTCTTATTGTTGAACTTTATTTTTATCATGGATCAGTGCTCGTTGTTGGAAAGATTTTTGATTGGCATAGTGAGTTTTTCCCTGATAAATGAATGGTGCAATCGCAAATTCTGAAAGATGATTTGGGAGTAGCGTTTAGCGGATTAACTTTACTGAGTAGCGTTTTAGCGAAAGCCGCCACTGTTTTTTCCGATTAGTGGTATTTTTAGAGAGAAACTTTCGCTACTTTTTTCAGCAGTGCTGTTAGCGGATTTTTCTTAGCGGAACGAAAAGCTCATTAGTGAAGAGCAGAGATACTTTTTTGAGTAGCGTGCCCATGGCTCAATAACTGCTATGAACAAGATGTTGTCAAAGTTAACTCAGAGATAGTGTCTTTCAGGCTTGAATATTTTCGCGCTTGCCCAAGCGGCAAATGTCACAAAACGAGAAGGACCGAAGCGCGTTCTTAAGAAGGTTTATCATTGTATAACATCTGATTAGTGGTCGTGTCTTTTAATAATCGAATACTTTTCAAGTTGAATGATTGTTTAACGATTACCCAAATCTTACAAAACAATTGCCCATTGTTAACGGATTGAGCCAAAATGAATCAACATCGCAGATATGAAGTCGACTGCTTTGTATGAGCATATGCAATATGATATCGTTGCTGGAAGTCAATATACCGAATTATACTTAAAGGGCGACGCAGAGGTAGAAGCTGCAGCACCTGTGGCACAACACTTGAACTTCGTTGTTAAGTTCAACCAAATGAGGGCAACTCGCTACGCTTCGGCAAGTAAGAATTCCAAAACTAACGCCTTTGATTCGTTGCAGTTTAGCTAATTATAATCTCACCATGAGTTTAATTCGATCTTGTCACTTTGTTATTGACATGCATTCATTCATGAAAATTCCATATAGTTTCAGTGAAGAGTGTAAGTGAGCTGTCCTTGAAAATTATTCCCAATGGAAATCGTCAAATTATGCAAAACATATGGGAAAATAAGACTCAAAAATCGTGTTGTTGATCGAAGATGCAAGCGATTGCTTGATTAGCTAGAGGCGAGTGATCAACGAATGCATTTCAGTTTCTCCACTATGGCGGGTTTATGTAACACACCTGTATATTTTCTGCAAATTTCTCAACCTGATGAACATCATGCTGCAGTTCGTCGTTCTCAATCACTTTCTTGGCCCACAATATTCGTTTTGGGGTATCGGAGTACTGAATGACCTCATTCATGGTCGGCAATGGTCGGAAAGTGGACATTTTCCTCGTGTGAGTATCCTTTGCTCACTTTCTTGCTGTCGGCTATTTTCAACAATTTTTAATGACCTCAGTGACCGCTTCTAACCGATTCATCACAAATGTACAATTGCAATTGCCCAGCTAGCATAATCGCCCTTTTTCAGCTAATGAACATTTCTCAATTTTGAAGGATTTCGAATCTTCACAGCAAAACTTTGCATGCACGCTATCAGAGCCATCTGTTGAGCGGTCAATAAAGCGTTCCATTCAAATCGTTTTGAAGGCTAAACAGAATAATCATATAGGTAACATTTTGCGATGTGAATATACGTGAGATCGGTAACGTCAACAAGAAGACTGTACAATGTGTGCTGATGATCAACATGTTCAATGAGAAGATCTTCCTAGGAATTTGGTTTTGGCTGTTGATTGTTGGTGTATTGACGTTGCTGAATCTTGGCTATTGGGCAGTCATCAGCTTCATGCCTAGTTTCTCTTATACATTCATCGCAGGCAATTTGGTTTGTTCTAGCGAGTGTTGCAGTTACTTCCTTTATTTGTTCATCGATTATTATTATACGAATGTTTTTCACTCGATTGCATATTTTCAGGCCTTCAAAAGAATTCTTCCTACTCAAGGAGAAGTGAAAGAATTTGTTGATAGAGCCGTTTCAATGGTCGGAACTACTTCAGAATGTTGTTTATCACTAGCAGTGCTGTATCGTTTCGATTGAACACAGTTTTCTGATTTCGAAAAGCTATGAATGAAATACTTCTATTATTTCATTGATACTTGCTGCTGAATGAATGTAAAATAATGTTCGTTTTAAGGATGGTGTTACAGTGCTCCGTTTAATTAGCGATAATGCAGGCGAAATGGTGACTTCAGAAGTTGTTGCAGACCTTTGGAATATGTATCAGGAAGATGCCAAACGTACGTTCATGAACTGTGTTAAGTACTCGGAACCATTTGATAAAGTTGGTTGTGGCGTTATCAAATACGAGAATTGAATAGGCGGCGTTTCAGGTCAGTCTTCGCAAACAGTTGAAGACGATGGTGATATGAGTATAATGAGTGGAGATTCGAATAATCATCTGATCGGAAGATGACATGAACAAAAAGGAAGAACGCCAATCACGCATAATAATAGATTCAATTTCTCGACGATTTTGTTTGATTCAGAACAGTTGAAGTGTTTAAATTATTGGTGTGCATGCTGCCAAAGCCATCGATAAACTCGACCAATTTCAATGAGCAATAGCGACACGAGACATAACTATATTCATTTAAATCCGATAAATATGCACATCTATGTTCATTTAAAACTCGATGAAATTTACAAAGAGGCTTTTGGCTAATATTGGTTAATTTCCCTCTGTTCATGCTCAAATTGATAAAGGAAATGAAGTAATTGGAATCAACCGACAGATGGTTAAATCTACAAGAAATATGCCCAATAAAATTTATTTACGTTTCTTATAAATGCTCTAAATGACTAGTTCAGCCTTTTTGAGTGGCTCTTTAAATTATCGATTCTTAGTAATCATTTCGAATACATACGTATCTCTCTGCTCATTATTTTTGATTTTCTGCTAATTTATTTGTCATATCTAGCTTCAAGCTTCTTATTCAGACCTTTTCTGGCCATGTCCTCTCGATCACGTCTATCCGTCATATAAATGATTTCTGCTAACATTCATTTCCCTGATGTATATCCAATGAATGCGTTCATTTAATGAATATTTAATTTATCGAGATGATTCTGTTATTGTTTCTAGTGCACTATTCTCTTTCAATATTCGAAAAATAAATCTACTCAAATATAATTTCAAATAAATTCATTCAAAAATATACCACTCATGTACACTTTGCAAAGTAACTAATGTCTTGCATAATTCCAATTAATAACATAAAGTTCATCATCAAATTTGTTCCATTCAGCAGTGGTATGACTCTTTATCTCATTGATAAGAAACTGAACATTAAGCACACAATTCATCCCTTCAGTTGCATATCACTTCGATTCAGGTTATGCAAACCGTCATCATAAACCCTTCATTTACATACCAACCAGCAAGTAAAAATAACGATTTTGTGGGAGTGGAGAGGGAATTCTTTGGCAATTTCTATTCCAAATAACTCTTTATTTTCTAATGTGCCCATGACTCATGTTAGAGAACGAGTTGGTATAGTACTGAATTGGGATCCACGCTCACTCGATATTAGAAGTAAGCGTTAGCTTCTTCACTTAACATTTTCTGCACAATAATCTAATGGCCGATGTGGTCAACAGATTGTCATTAGTGCATCAAAAAGTGAAATTATCAAAAGTGAGTCCTTGACTTCTCACAGCGAAATATACACTCGTTTAACTTCTTTGAATATTGCTTCATGAAGCATAGTAAATGTAGTCCCGAGGGAAGGTTTGCTTTGCTTTTGCACGACAGTCGCAGTGAGGAAATTTTGATGAATCATTCATTCAACTCGTTTATTCTGGCAGAATTTTTTTAAAATTCCAAATAACTTCACGCATAACATCGTGTTCCGTAATTGAATTCCATTATTGCAACCTCCATCTTCACCAAGAAATATTCGTTACCAAATGAGTACGACAATCATAAAATTTGCCCTTACTATCCAATACTGATCATTGAAGTATTTTGATATAATCGAAAGATTGTGATGAAAAAAGATCTCAAACTACTTATTAGATAACGATGGACGATTTCATGTGAAGGGCCTTATAAAAATAGTTCATGATAATTCCCTTCAAAACCAACAGATGAGATGAGCATAGAAGTGCAAATGAAATGTGCGTGTGTGGTCGTTAGGATTTAGTGTGCGAAGCATAGAGCCATAAGTTCACGTTCGAGTTGTGAAGGGCGGTTTTTATGTGCACGTTATCAATCAAATCTTGCAGCGTTCACGAGAAGATGCAAGGTAAAAGTAAAAGACTGAATGGCTGAATATGAGTAACGAAATGGAGCGATAGAGTGGAAGTTTGTTTGAAGATTCATCCAAGTTAAATTTGAACTAAGTGTTAACCAATCACTTGCCTGATTGGCAGTCAGACGTTATCGAATGAGTTACTGCCTTAGGATATGAGGATAGCGAATAAAGTTCAGCTGTCCATCCATATTGCTACTACTGCCACCACTATAACTTTTGTTGTTACTATTGCTACAAATACTCCATCTCTTCTCGTATCTCCGTCTAGTAGCTTAGCAATTGGCTTGCTATTGAACGAACGCTGAAAGCATTGCGAACGTTCTCTTCTTGAGCAACTAACGACGAACTAGCCAAACATCCAACATTCCTAACAACACGCATTCAATAATCCATCCGCACTAGTAAACACCTCAGCACCGCTCCCAGCCATTTTCTGTATGTCAGTTTCGTTCTTCAACGGTTTTTATTGTTTGTTTCTTTGGGGAACCAACAGCTACGTGTAATTCGAATCAATTCTTTTACATTGGTGAGTCGATTGTCATGAATTATACTTTTGAAGTTACAATGCGAAATGAGTCCCATTTTAACAGTTTTTTACTCATATAATCTCCAAATCTAATTCTTTTCCTATTGTCCCACTCACGAATTACTTTGCACTTTAAATTGCATGGAAACCCGTTTTATCGTTCCCATCAGCAGAACAAACAGAAAAGAAGCAACTTTTGAGAACTTCGAATGAGGCCATTTGAAAAATAGCAACGGGTATGCTTTTTACAGTAAATACAGCTGCACTGAATTCAAACTCGGTCAGAAATGCTTGTGAAGAATAGCGGGTGTTTGCTTGTCGTTTTGGTTGGCGTCTATTTATTCGATAGTTTTGTGGACAGCGCTCAAGCAAAGGGCAATCCGCATGCAGTGATAGTCGTTAAATCTGGTCGTACATCCAAATTTCATCCACTTCGCTCGATTGATAATTTAACGTTGTGGTGTCAAGTTGGTTCCACTTCTCTTTCCCTCTGTTCATAATCTTCGATCTAATTCCAATTTTTCACGCTAATTCTTTCTGTTCATCGTAAAACTTTCTCAGTTAATTCGAATAATTATACTCATTCTCCTCGAAGAAGGCAGCAATTACAAATCCAGTCCAGTTCTATAATCATATGTTTGTTTAACGTTGTATTACTGTCAATCGATATTTCAAAAAATAATGGTGAATTGATGTTGCTTCAAAGTAAAAATTTGAAGTGGCGATACTGTACGAAATTGTTTGTCGAACAATTGGTTTGTGGACGGTATGACTGGAAGCGCTCATAGTTTCGACCACTATGGGGCCGCTGAATTATAGCAGTAGATTTGTTCAGAAAATATTTCGCAGTCATATCTTAACTAGTGTACGTGCATTCGTGTAATATTTTTGTAGTTCTGAACTATCGTTTACCAGAGATGCTACTACACTTTCATCATCGTCTCTTGGCATTTCCCATGTGAGCTGCTGCAGAATACTGAAAAACATGGGATTTAAGCATAATAGATAAAATAAAATGTTTAACAATAATACATCCATATCTGTTGGGCTGCTTATCATTCTTTAGATGTCAGTTGAATCCTCGAATGGGGATTCACTTGTTCTAATTTCTTTTCGGCCAGTCACCTTTCGCATTAAAAATACTTTAAAGGCAGAAGAACGTGGGAGTGCGTTACGGATAAAATCAGCTAAGTTCATACGAAAAAAGGATGGTACTGCTTTGACGGCGACGTTGAGCGATGATGGTAAACGTGCATCGTATTATTTGGGTGAAGCTACAGTCAATGAAGCTGGTAATTACACTTGCAAGCTAACAACGACCAGTGGTCAAGTGAGTGGGAATCATCAAGTTTTTGGTAAGAATTGTCTTTTTAGTTTCATCAGTTCTTACTGCATTCGGATTTGTTTCCATTTAAAAAGTGATTAAAAGGGAATAAGGTGATTCACTTAAGAGTTTCCGTGATTGCATTCTCTATGCCATCATCTTTCATTTTGTTTCCAAAAAACAAAATTATCAATGGAAACCAACTAAATCTTCATGGCCGATTGTTGTCTCTCATTTGGTTTATTTCTCGTTTTTTCGAAACACGAAGAATTTTAGTTTCTTCGTCATATTGGAACAGAAACAGTTTGCTTAAGAATGAAGCAGCTCCTGTGGAATGATTCTTAGAAAATACTCTCTTTTAGTTAGACCAGTATTGGTTGCTAGTGAATCAGATCGCCTGGATAGTGTCGAAAATGATGCATTTCGTTTCGATGGTCTTGGTGTAACAGCTGTTCTCGGCCGCAACATTAATCTGACATGTCCAGTGATCGCATTCCCTAGCGCACGCTTTGCATGGTCCAAGGATGGCAAGTCGCTTGGTCAGTAATAACCCCATGTTTAATTGCACAAATACTGTATATGACATGACAACTTGCCATAATCTAATTTGATGATGACCACTTTGGAATTTTTGTTTAACGTTTATTCATCGATATCACTCAAATAACGCACTTGTTTAGTTGATGACGGTGAACATATCCGTTTTGGATCTGACGGTATTCTTCAGTTGTTCAAAGTAACCGACGAAGATAGAGGCGTTTATGAGTGTACGGCCAAAAATGAATTTCCTGTCAATGGACACAATCAGATAAATCAAGTGATTCTTTTGAGGCGACTTCGTCTCAAAAGTAACGTTTTCACTCCTGTTGTCCGTTAATTCGAAGTAGAATATTTCTGTTTGATTTTTTGTGGAAAAAGTGTATGAAGGATTGCATAAATTTGACTCGCATCTTTCTCCACTTCGCTCATATAAATGTGACATGCACGTCTGTTCATATACCTTTATATTTCAGGCGAACTAGCATGGCTATGGCCACTGTTAGTGATTGTGGTGATTGTCACGTTACTTTTGCTCATTATTATATTATGCGAATTCCGAAAGAAGAGGAACGATCGCAAATTGTTAGAGTCATTTGAATAATTATTCTTCATTGTTTTTAATCTTGATCATTGCGCTTGTTGCTTTGTTTATGTGATGATACATTTAGTTTGCATGTGGCGATTTTGCATTCGTTCAGTTCCTACTGAATGGATAATTTTGTTTTGTTGACAGCATCCTTGTGAAGTATTCGAGCTTATTCCCTGAACTTCAAATTCTCTCTGAAAACTTATTTTATTTTTGCTTTCCCAGGTTGGAAGCTGAAGCTGATGAATGAATTGATTATTGAACGACATGGAACAGGTGCTGCCAATATTGCGTTAGCAATGATTATCGATTATTCGCTCACCTTTTTTGCACTTTAATATTGTCCTCTTTTTGTGTAGTTTCTTTAGGTGTAATTGTAGGTGATCACCTAAAATTACACCTGAACAAAGTATTCTGCAGTTGTATTTTTAGGTAAATGAAATTTTATACTTCCCTTAGTTTATCATTATGTTTGTAGTGAAGAGTTGAGATCTGCAAGTGGTAGTGCAGTTATAATTTGACTTTCATGGATGGTTCACTTTTTAGAACAAGCGATGATCATTCGAGCTCTGTTTGATTTCAGATTGCATTCAACTTGATTTTTATTTTCATATGTTTACATTAAACTCGTCTTGCCGTTGTTATTTTACAATCATTTGTCCAGCAATACGCTTTTTGCGCCGTTCTTTTAAGACTTTGCTTATCGTCATCTGAGCAGAAATGGAAATTCGATTGTTCTGAAGCAGTTATATCATATTTAGTTGGAATGTTTTTCCGAACGGATTTCCAATTTGTCCTATCAGAAGGCGAAATAGGAATGATTTATGGAGTCTCATTCTGCTTCGTTTTCTTTTTTTTTGTTCATTTGTATTTGTGGGTTACTGACAGTTTCTGAAGATAATGATTAAGTTAGATTGCAGGATATTTTCATTAAAAACATCCTGTCACGTAGTAGTATTGAAGTGCTGTTGTAAAGTGGTAATTATGTGATTATTTTGTTTGTTGTCCTATGATATTGTTTTGTTTTTCAGTATTATGCTCATTCATTTGTATTATGCTTTAATAAATTCGACATAAAAACCATATTGTAACATTCATTAATTTCTTGATTGTTTTACATCAGAGGGTTATGCTGTGTCTGTTGTTGGTTGTGCGTGTGAAATTGAAGACAGCTTTCAACAAGTAGCCGTACTTGGCCACTGAAGCAACTTTGATATCAATGTTAAAACAGAAAACAGTCAAGTGCAGTGGAATGATTTTTCAAGATGAACATTAACACAGGTCATCGGAAGGTGGTATTCGAGGTTGACGAATTGTTCCCGTAAAATAATCTGGAGTCAAATTGAAGCATATGATTCAGCGCAATGATCTCAACTATCGTACTGTAGAAGGGATCTTCGAGTAGTTCAGAATCTTTAGTCTGCACTTGAATATCGTTTGAGGTCGTCTGCTGTTGCTGCGGTTCGTCTTTCGATGAAATCGAGGCATGAATATTGAAGTGATGACAGATTTTCGGATGAGTTGATTTTGCTCACTGTTTTGTTCAATAGAGCGGTTTTACTGATTTATTCCAGTTCCGATAGCACGGTCACTTTTCAAAGTGATATCGTTCAGTGATGATTCACAAGCAAATTCATGAGCGAACTTTTGTTGTCGCTCCGTTCGATGCGATTTCGCGTTGATGGTTAATGCAACTACTTGCTTGAGTGATAGAAATTTGTTTCCTAATTTTATAAACCAGAATATTCGATGAGTCATTCTTCATCGGTTTCACCAACTTCCCATTGCTTATAGCAGATGCCTGTGATCAATTCAATGAAGGATTTACAATTGCTTTGGGAAATTTTCGTGATGCCGCTGCTGCAATAACGATTACATGCATGTTCGCATGAATAGGCTATCTCTTGCTTGTACTATTTAAATTCCCATCTTGCAATTAGTCTTGCACATCAATAGACACTGCTGAGAGGATCTGTGCCGCACTTTTATATGCTCTGTTTCTCGACACTAAAAGGACCGGAGTTGAAGTATTACTTTAGAGGGAAGAAATTTTCTTCGTAGCCAATACGGTAATTGTTATTTAACAGGTTCTGCATGAGGGATACATTTTCGCTTGATGATAATATACTGAAGCAATGAGTTATTGTAATAACGCAATAAATACTCAGCTCAGTGAATTTTTAAAGCCTGTGGAACGCACATAAGTAAAGCCTTTTTTCAGTTCAGATCATCCACTTGAAGTGGTCTCATTACGAAATATTATATGATTACGTGATGTGTTTCGTTTGTGGAAAAGATCACAACTAATTATTAGTACATCACAAGGTGCAATGTGCAAATGAAGCA
This sequence comes from Anisakis pegreffii, assembly GCA_035041965.1. Classification (NCBI taxonomy): domain Eukaryota; kingdom Metazoa; phylum Nematoda; class Chromadorea; order Rhabditida; family Anisakidae; genus Anisakis; species Anisakis pegreffii. The sequence continues at coordinate 55,404 of JAPYMA010000278.1, read as the reverse complement.
CTATAGTACAAAGTAGAGGGTATAAAGTGCGACTTCATTGGTATCACTCAATTACATCTTTAATCATGTAAACAGATTACTTCGAATTTCACTCTTCTCCCACTAAACGTTTAGTAGTCAACAATATAAAGTCATCAACATGACGTAATCAACAACGTAAAGTGATCAACAATTGCTTTGATTAAGGGTGAAAGCAAACGAGAGAGGTTTATGATATATAATTGTATCAGACTGAGCCTTATCAGTGCGTTATGATTAGTGTTCCTGTAGATACTGTTCGTCTTTACTTGTGGAAAAGAGCACGACTAATTTTAAAGTCTGACTTCATTAGCATCATTCAATTACATCGTTGGTTATTAGCATCATTTAATTATGAATGATGTATAATTATGAAATATGTTCATGCGTTTTAGCTTTGAATGACAATTTCCGAACTGTTTTATGTTTTTATCAGTAATGATGGCATCTGACCAACATTCGGCCGGAAAAATCTGACAAATTTCAGTTGGAATTTCGACCGAACAATTCTAAGCGATCGAATTCCGAAGGTTCGATCGGATCTCCGAATGTCGGATCGTACTCCGACCGAAGAATTCCGAAGGTTCGGTCGGATCTCCGAATGTCGGATCGTACTCCGACCGAAATGAAATTTCGTTTTGATGCCGTCAGTGTTTACCGGCGATCATTTATTAATTGAGCATTTGTTAATGAATATGTGGTGCTAATAATCTTCTCTTGATACCTTAATAGAACGAGTATTGCACAGTATGTGATCGTGAGTAGTTCAGTCAATCAGCAGAAATTACTGTAAATGACAAAGGTCTTCGACGAACAAAGTTCAATGGTGAACATGCTTGAGAACGTGCGTAAACTTGTTACGTTGAAGAATATTATATGACTGAAGATTCAGGAGTGAAAGAGACCCGGAGAACGATCGGAAACGAATGTTGAGGAAGAGGTGAGCGAGAAGAGGGACAAGATAAAATGTGTTCATCGATCTGGATTTGAACGAGATGGCATTTTTTTTCGAGGAATTTCGCAATGAAATCAATTAGGAATTCAGTCGATTGTCCATTATGATGAGGTGATGCCACAGTTGATTGATGCATATTTTGTTTACTTTTTAACCCGTTCTTTAAATTTACTCAACGATTATCAACATTTCGTTGTGTGCTGTAATGTTTCTCGCGTTTTGGTCTCGGGTGGTTTTGAATAATAATAATTGTTATAATAATAATAATGATAATAATAATAACAATAATAATAATAGTAATAATAATCATTATTATTATCATTACTATCATTACTATTATTATTATTATTATAAATATTATTATTACCACTGATTATTAAAATTGTTACAAATATTATCACTGTCTTTATTTTATCATAGTCATCACTGAATTTATTGATATTCGAATTTTTAAGCGAATTAAAATATCGCGGATGGTTAAGCAATGATAATCAATATAAGATACGGTAGCGCATTTCATTTGGACGAAGCCTTAGGCTCAAGCTCATAGCGGGGCTGAAGCATCTATTAGACAGAAAGACGATGTTGTCATGCCGAGGTAAGGTATGTATCAATTAGATAGATGGTTCTTCGGTATGAGACTCAGCTCATAAGCCTAAGTCCAAATGTAATCTATCGCCGCACCTTACCTTAATTATCCGCATTTGGATTTCAAAATCACTGACTAATTGAGGTGCAAAGTACAAAACATTAATATTAATATACATCACTCCACACTTTTTGAGTTGCTCTATGCTGCACTGATCCGGTGTCCTTTTTTCGAAATTGAGTCTTCTTTTATTGATTCATTTTGAATTATTTCTTTTTTCAATGTTCTATTTAAATAGTTTTTCTTCCTAAACTGTTCTTCTGCGGTCGGTTTTGGATGTTTGACTTCTTGAGCTGTTTTAAACCTTTGGGTGGAACAAAATTATTGGGAAAAGAATCGAAAATAGCAGCCAGCACAATACGTCGCTGCTTGCAACCGTTTCCCTATCAGTGTAATTGAAAGTCCCAGATGACGGCAGCTTGTAAAATTCCTACGGTCATACCAGTAAGTCCGAATATATTATGATCCCTTGTAAGCCTAAAGCTCAATATAACGTCAAGCCTAGGACTTAACCTGAACTCGAACCCGATTCGAATGTACTGCTAAACGTTAATAGATCAGTGTAGATGAGTGCATTGAACAAGCCTGACTTACATCACACCGGTTGATCAATGAACAAAAAACATACTACATTGTACAAGGTACACTTGCGATCAGCTGATTCATGAGTAGCGCGTAATGTTTACTTTGCAATCAACAAAGATAGTGTTTGGTTTTGGTGGTTAGCTGTATGGAGTGAACTTTATGGTGGAGTGTGATGTGTGGTGGTGATGTGAGTTGCGTTTGTTCATTTATTTGGAAGATTCTGTACAAATGCGTTATGTTAGTGCTGTTTTAGTTGTCGATATTGATGCAGAAACTGACTTAAAAAGTTTTTGTTTCGTTCTTAACTTCATTATAATATCTTCTTGTAATCGTCATCTGCTTGTGATTCTTATTTATTTGCATTTCAAAGTTTGATACGTTTCAGACGATGATACTTACATGGTGCCACTATAGGAATAGGAATTAATTGAACGACGTTTGTGAATGCATTTTTACTTTTTCGAAATGTTTATTGCTCTGCTTGAGAATTATTAGGTAATCGGCTGGAAAAGTGCACCTTAGCTCAATTCAAGCATGATTCTCTCGAATAAGGCTTGGGCCTAGGGTCACGTGAATGAGTTTATCACTTAGTGCAGTGAAACGGTTGCATGATGCAATCTGCTAAATCACTGTGTTTGCGCGCGCGTAAAAAGAAGATTCTGTTTAATTCGGTTTTTAGATTCATTTGAATTGAAATATTTCAGCATTGTTCATATTGACCAGAATTCTGTTTGTTCGTTTAGTAATTTGTTAGCAGTTACAATGTCAACTTCAACCGCTAGTGGATGCACGTCTTATATCGACCAGCTCTATACTCGTCTCTGTGCAAATCCTGTCATCCAACAAGTTTGCTGTTTTTACTATGTTTTTGCTTGCTTCTCTTTTGGCTTTGGCTTCTTTTGGCTTTTTCTTGTGAACGTAGTAAAATTTCATTACTGTGTTCACAAGAGAAAGCCACTCAGCTGAATTATGAATATCTATAACAGGTGAATTAATGAGAAGTTAAATTCTTTCTCTGTTTTGCAGTTCTTTTTCATTTCCAAATATCGGTCCGCAACATCAGATGTATTACTCAGCGAATATGATTTTAATTGCTAGAGAACATTTGAAGCGAACGAGTAAAAAGAGTGATTTATTTTTGATTCTTAAAGATGCTGTTTGATTATGATCGTACCAAACACAGTTGCGCACTGATGGAGAGCACGTTAGGTGCTGTCGAATGTAGTGTGCAGAGTGCAGCTCAGATTGCTGCTCCTGTTTACCAATCCTACTGTCAACCATCAGTTGATGCAGTTGTTAATGCATGCTCGAAAGGTGAGTGAAGTGGCAAACGTATTGTTGATATTAGTTGAACTTCAGTGGACATGCTGTTAAGTGCGTATTCAAAATGCTTTATCACGAAACTCACTAAAAACTCTCTTATAAAGTTCTAATTCTTTCATTTAAATTGGATCACCGTAGTGAGCGTGAAATTTTGTCAAGCAATTGGAATTTGCGCAAAAAATGAACTGTTGAGTATCGCATGTATATGTTTGAGGAAATTCATCAAAACCCAGATTAAGGTGTTGAAAATATGAAGTACGTTTTTGATGTGAGCAAATCGGCAGCTATGCTTGGCGTTGGAGCAGTTGTAGTGGCGACACAACTTAGTTTAGCGTTGGGTGTTGCTGGTACGAATCTTCTTCTCGATTCGTTGATTACTTCAAAAAGAATTGCTGGAAATATGCTTCTATCTGCTAAGGTGTGTAATTCACAGACTAATATTTCTCATGACATTTTGCATAGTCCTAAATGTGGGCCTACAGCACACGTAGCTCTTAATATTCTTTTGGTTGGTGTCATCGCTCGATAACCGCCTTATTTATCGATGTGATCAGAGTAATGTTAAATCAATGGTATAGGTCAGTGACGTTCGAAGTGCTATAAAGTTTCAATGTAACTTCGCATATGGTTTATAAATCGAGTCATTATATTCGTATTAAATCAGTATAAATTCGGAGGGCCTCATCATTGATTCTTTATTGATATGTTCGAATTGAGACGCCCATTTCGCAGAGATACAACGTAATGAAAATTGCGATTTGAGGATGCTGAAAGAGCGATGCAGCAATGTGTGAACGGTTTGATTCAACAAACACAAGATCTTGTTCAAGTAAGTTGACCTCTTTGCCGACAGTTTATTGCTGTTTCATTGCTTCTTAAGCCTTTGTGGACGAAGCCCCTCTTTGGCCTTGCAAAAGAGTAACGTTCCTCGTTTTTTCGACGATTATAAAGGACTCTTCTCTCCTTGTAGCATTGTTCTGCAAATATCTTCTGATTATACCCGATAACCTGAAATTCGTCCTTTGAAAGAAATCTCGCCATTTTCGGAGCTCCTGGTCTATGCCATTATTTGAGAATGTGAAAATGCTGCGATTGTATACTATACAATCACGGAATTTTAAACAAATTGTTCACTTGCTTTGATCCTCCAGTTCCGTACGCATTTTCCCTGCATTTATTTCCAGATGTTACTCAGTATTAGCACGAGGTAAAGAAGGAGCAAAACTAAGGAGGAAATTCATGAGTGAGCGATTTTTAGTGTTGATATTTGTTGATTGAGTGGAAACCTTCAGGTACCAATAGCAAAATTAAGTGAGCAAGCAAACATTCTTCTGGATGTCATGAACGCAGTTGTGGATCGTTTGTTTGGGTTGAGCTCTGAGGCAGATCCTGCCGAATGCACGATTGGCCAGAGACTCGGTCGTTTAGGACGTCGTGTTTCGGGTGTGCTGACGAGTCGTGCTCACGATGGAGTGATCGATCCTCTTCATAATCAGTTGAATACGGTCATGGAACAACTCGCCAAATCGATGATCCTTGTTAGTTGTTCATTTCGACTTTTATCATGATTCATAGATGTAGTATCATTTTCACTCGTTTCAGCGCATGCTTCGGATAATTTTCGTAGTTTCCCTCTGCGCATTCTATAATTCATGCCAAAATTGCATGAATTACTCATTGAATAGTACATTGTTGTATATTGCACGTTGAACCGTTTCATGTGTATATCCACCATTGAAGTGTTTTTCGTTGTATTTGAGGTGGATTTGATTCGTAAGCAGCAAGAATGGGCAGTTGAGAAGGCAGGTGAACTGCATACATCAGTACTCGAGTTGAAGGATCGTGTTGAGCGAGAGGCAAAACAGTTGAAGCAAAAACCTGAGGACATTCTAATGCGCTCATTGCGTCATACCTCCGAACAACTCATCAACAATCTCATGTCTCTCAAAGATAAAGGCAAACAGGTGAGTTGAAAAGTGTATGAGATTTACAGTTCGTACATCTTGCTGTTTCTTTTGCAATAAGTAACTGTATCGCACGGAAAATTCATTTTTCATCCGTTAGTTTACTGAGAATTTCATCCTTTTTCCAGTTCACACCTCAGTGCTGTGAGACTTGTACCTCGTTTTATTTTTCATTTGTTCCGCAATCATTTAACTGCTGTTAACACATATGAGGATTATTCATCCCTGAAATTCGATTCATTTGCAGGTATTCAGCGAATCTACCAATGCCAAACTTACTACGGCAGTGACATATTTTGGCCAGTTTGACGAAAGTTTAGCGAATGCATCGGATATTTATGCGGTGAACGAAGAAGTGAGCACATTTTGCTCGAGATAAATTCATTCCATCGTGTTTAGCGAGCATTAAAAAGTTTTTTCGTTGTCGGAATAATACGCGTCGCAGTAATGTGCCATTTCCACGTATTTTCGTTCATACACTTTGACAGTTATTGTAACTGCAGTATGAATAATGAACATCCTATCATAATCGTCAACTCTTCTACACAAAAAAGAGTTATAAATTAAGTGCACAGATGTAAAGCTCATTTAATGCTTACACAGTCAACATGAAACCGCTGTTTTATTCTCAGTGTTTAGATGCTCAGTAGTTTCGATACGGATGTTTTCTGTGATTCGGTATATTTTCCTTGTCTACTTATTTATTTTCTACTCTTATATATATATATATATATATATATATATATATATATATATATATATATATATATATATATATATATATATATATATATATATATATATATATATATATATATATATATGAAATGAGCAACTTTTAAATGACGTTCGAAGTATTTAGGTTTTCAACGAGGCTCGCAATCGCCTTTCTGATTTGGCACAGTGGACGTCCAATTGGCTTGTGCGTTAATGCGTTGTTTTCTTGGCCATACCAAAGTGAGAATGCAACGAACACTCCACTTTTCAAATGCCAAACTGTACATATGTAATGCAAATATTTATGCTTTAGAGTAGTTCGAATTTTGTTCCAGAGGGAGAAAAGTTTCCGCTTATAGGAAACTTTAGGAGTAATGAATGAGCGAAACGCAGCTCACTGAATGATGTGGCTAAGCATTTTATATTCAGCCAAAAATTGGTCAGGAATTGTTTCACCGAAAGGGATTGTGCAATCACTTCGTTTGGCTTTATATTTGTGCGCATTTTTGAATATACACACCGCGAAGAGTATGTTCAGTTATACGTTTTGATGTTTTTTATTGCGTTTTGCTTGTAACACTGAATGAAGTAACTTTTGCAAAATTCGTTTTGTTTTCGTCGACTCACTTGAATACTTGTGTATGGTAACCGCAGGAATTTAACTTGAGGACGATTCGCTTTGAACGAGCAGTAAACTTGGTCTGGTTTTAAATGAATCAGCATCAGTGGTTTTACGGCGTATTCTTCGCTTGTGATTTCTTTTTTCCAAATGCTATGTATTTACAGTTCGATTTTTCCAAAATTTGACCAAGCAGTTAATGGTGTATGAAGTTTTAATTCCTTGGCTTTGAACTGTGGGATGTTTGGTATGTTCTTGGTTTGTTTCGATAACTCCATATAAATAATCATTTGATTTTTGTAAAAATTTAAATCGTTGACAAAGCATACCGAGAAATCATTATTTGACAGTTACTTTGTTCAGCTTCTTGTATTCCTATATTTCAGTTTGCTCAATCGTTCGAAATCTAGAGCGGATTTCCGATTGTTGAATTAATTTATGAGCAATATATTTGCTCAGTTGCATATGTCTGAGATGACCATCAAGTCTCATTGTTTTATCTGCTTCATTCTAACACTTTTATCCAGTATTTTTCGTGGACAAGTATCTTGTCGCGGTTTTATTTCATTTTTACTATGAATAAATATTTTCAAAAAATCATTATATGTTCGATACGCTTCAGTTTCGTTTCATAGAACACAGAACAAATAGAATTTAGTCACAGTGAATCGCCATTAAACGTTATCAGGTTGTTAATGATTGCAACTGAGACGGAGTCAAATCATAAACAGATACAGTGACAACATGAACACTTCTCGAATGCTATATGAAAAGATGAATCCCGAGAGTTCTTCATCGAGTTTCAGTGTCTTCTCAACATGAAGATTCACCCAATATTACGTCCGATTGAAGTGGGCACTTAATTTTGGTCAGAAACTGCATGGAATTCGTCAGCAATTCTTCGGTAATAAAGAATAGAGCAGATTCCGTTCTATTCGAAAAGTAAACATGTTGTCGACGGGAACTTGAAACGCTGTTCCAGTGTTATAGCTACTTTTATGAACTCGTATCATATGACTAAACTATTCGACTATGTTGCATGTCTTTAAACATTTGATCTATCAGTTGATGAGTCATATTGAAATATGGGATTTTAACGATTGCAGTGCTTAAGTCATCCATTTGTTCATAAATCCTCAACAGCTACCATATAACCTCTGATTATGTATCCCGAGTATATATTGAGGATGAGGACCGGGTTGAGGTTTAATTTTTCTTTCACATATTGTTCTTGAGGGAGTGAAATTTTTATTATTTTCAGTTATGTGATTCTTTCAATACCTCACCAAGTAACAATTTCCTTAATATATTGTAAAGTGAAAGTTAGTGAGTCTAACCAGCTTCTATCCGATTAACGGTGAAACTGGACGTGATTTTGAGAAGGCATAACGTTTTCGTTTCAGAACAATTTTTAGGCATGAACTTAGAGCCTCATGCAATTTTCGGCATTGAGAAAGAAGATTAGCTGTAATTTTAGTTATAAGCACTTTCTGTCAAGGAAATCTATGTTTCTGTAGATCTGTTCCACCTGGCGATGAGCAGGAAGAAATACATTGTTTCTGTGAAGATTGTGGTATTCCCATAGTAAGAGGACATTCATACGAATATAGATGTCGCATCTACACCTAGGTAACCTAGCTTTTCCTTAAAGACACGTGTATTTTCGTTGCATTTAACTAAGAACCAGCGTTGTCTTATAAAATCTTATGAAATCAAACTTCCACATATTTGTCTAAAATGTTTGTACGGACAGACGACTTAAACATTATGTTCTTAAATTGCCTTACTTTAGTATCTAATGATCAACTCAGAGAACAAATACATAAGGATAGGCACTAAAATCGAATCGCCTATCCATCTAATATGGCTTCATACGTGTAGCTGTAGCTTCAGAAGTGCTATACATATTTTTTGGATGAAACGAAATTTATTCCTTGCAATTGTGTCGAACAATTATGAGGTTGCTGATCAAAATTGACTGTGCACCTTAATCGAATGTCACGCTCGGCATATCCCCATACTGACAAGATAGATGAGACTTTTATTTGCAGTACTTCACTGAGAAGACCCTATGGATGAATCTCTGATTACGAATAGTAGTCAGAGATCTTATTCGTCAATCAAAATGAATTGATATGACTGATACCGATAGACTGCTGATTTATTGTTCTCGTTCAAAAAACTGCATCTTCAGTTTATACAACAACGCTGAAATGAGTACTTTGCAATAGCAGGAATATAGTCTGGAAGAATGTATTTGAATAGTAATTTTTTACTGCAGTGATATCATAGATAATGTGGTGTTTTGACGGGATAGGGCTTATGTTGCTGTGGTGGGGCTGTCCAGCACGTGTGACGAGCGAGGTTAGTTTTAGACCGGTAATATGATAGCTCTAATCATATCCTTAGGAAGTAGTGCCATCTCATTTGATTGTTATTGCGTATTGTTGCACTTCATAACATGTCAAATTTCCAAAATGTTCCAAGTTTTAGCCTCAGATTCCAGCTATGTTTATGATCAGGCCTTGTCTCCACTGAGCATCGCAGCGTAGTTTTCGTCAAAAACACTGAAATCATGCGCTCCTGAAGTACAAAATGTTTTGAAAATGAGATTTTTTACTAATGCACCATCGCAAAAGTTTGTTAGTTACGAAAGGTTGTGAAGCGCAACGTTCGATGTACGTCAATATGCAGTTAGTAATTTGATCAAACACATCAATCCATTAATAGCAAAGCAAACTTTCGCCATGTTTTGTTCATGACTAAAATATTTTGAGAATCAATCAGAATAATTTACCAGTGGATCTCAGTCAACATTCTGTCCACTTCGATGTAACGTGGTTTTGATTTTCGTTTCTCTAGCATGAATGGAAATATTCCACTTGTTTCACTTGTATATGTAAAAATTGTGTGGTGTTGCATTTTTGTCATTCGTCCTCATCAAGATTCCATCATACGCCTTGAGGAGAAAAACGTTTTCAGCTTTATTTGAATAGCCGGTTTTTAATTGGAGCAGCTAGTATGATAAGTAAAATGCAAAATTTATAGTCGTTTTGTTTTTAATTCATTGTTAATGCCTGATGCATGTATATAGCAGATGAGATACACACGAAATTGTTGGTTATATCTGAAAAGCTGTGCTATGTTCGGCGACAATCAAACAGTTATGTGCGTATAATAAGTTTCTTTACGTTATTCATTAGTAATAATGAAAGTGAAAAAAAGTCAGCGAGTTGAAGTTTCAAGGACCGAAGCTGACAGGCCGGGGGCGAGGGCAAGGGCATAGAGCTTTATGAGCTGCAGTTGCTAATTAGTGTGGAGGTTGCCGCTCGCGGCGAATAACTAACTAACTAACTCACTAATAATCAGCCACATTTTAGCCGAATTAATTTCTGCATTTTCAATGCCACTCTCACCATGCAAACAGCTGCCACTCCGGTCATAGTGCTCTTTACTTTGACGTGCGCAGCACTACAAAACATCCGTTAAATGCACAACCAATTGTCTATTGGTCCTATTCTCTTCCCATCAGATTCATCGCATTTCAATCATATTGTCATTGTTCCCTTGCCTTACCAAATATTCGATTGCAAACAATTTCATTATACGACTTCTCAGCTTTGATGGTAACAATTTTTCGATAGTTCCAGGGATTAGCAACCGTATGCACTTTCATTATTAGAATGTAGTGTTCTACTAAAGATGAATCAAGAGATTCTTTTGTTGAGAATGAAATTTCACAGAACACGATATTAAAGAAGGATTTCACTTCAGGCGAGGTATGCAACGGAAGTGGGGGTCGTCAATGAACGTCTGCTCTACGATTTTATCTGACTTAATTTTCGCTGAATGATAAAAAGTTTGTAATGCTTGAATGATGCTGCACCCGACTGGAATTCGACGAAAGTTAGACTAATGAAAAACAATCAATTACGTAATGCGCACACACCAAAATTTATTATCGGTATCTTCTTATTTACGAGCATCACCAAAATTATGAGGATTCGAAAAGTTCTCAAGTCTACGATGTGCACTTTCACTATGATTCAGTCGTTCATTTGCTACATCAGACGCTGGAATGTTTGAAATTGGGAATTTTCATATTTCATACTTTATGATCAACTCAACCAAAGGCATATGTTCAGAATTTGTGCCACGTTTATTGCTAGACTCAAGTCCGACTCATGCGTAAAAACGCACTTCGATGGTTATTTTCTCCAACTAGTCCTATATTGCAAATTTCATGCTAATTTGTTAACGAATAGTATTTTGTCGTATTAGAGCAGCTATACCAGATGATCTGTTTTATTCAATTTTGCTTTTTCAACTTTCAAAAAGCGCGTTAATATGAATGTAATTGGAATTGGGTGTGTGCTAATTAGGACGAATTGCAGTCAGTTTCAGAGACAAATCTTCAGGCAACGTGGAAGGTATCTTGAAAACATTATTTATTAATTACCATTAGTTGCTATTAATCATGCTCTTCTACAATAGAGAGATCAGTACCTCTAACTATGCAAGTAGCACAGCGGAACAAGAGTGCGTTCACTGTTTCGAAATCGATAGAGCAATTCAAAGATGCGAATCCTGAGCTGAGGTGATCAAACCTTTCGTTGTTCTACGACCATTCGTTGTCACCATTCGTGTCGGTCGCATTTGACTTCATCGACTTCCACTCTCAAAAATATACCTTGTTGAACAGTTGTTTAAAGTGTTCAATAATAGCAATTAGTTGTTTGAATGCAATATCAATAATAGATGAAATAATAGGATAATAACTGTTGGCCATAATCATAGCGTTTGACCACATCGTTCCATAGGTTAATGAGTATTGATGAAAGCATTATAAATAAAATTGAAAAAGCTGATGACCATCCTCATCAAAAAGTTGTTGGTTGATGCAAATGCATACGAGAAGAGAACAACTAGTGTGCTTCATTTAGCATTTAGCGTATGTGGTTTAGCGTTGGCAGTAGCGTTGTTGTGTGTTACTGCCGATGCTTACTGCTGCATTTGATGCAATTAAATAAATTAAAGGCAAAGAAGAGTAGCAGCCGTTGTGTGATGAGGCACATAATTATGCGACGTGTTCTACTTACTTGCTTCGATTCGGGGCTCGATTTGGTCTCGTTTCGTTTCACACAGGAGTCCATGCATGCTTGAATCAAATGCTATATCACTCAGCAATTCATCCACTCAACAGATCACCTAATAATTGATTACTGCTGATAACTCGTCATGACCATATTATTTGCTTTCATTCACTCACTCATTCTGATATTTTATTTTTCTCTTTGTTCCCTCCGTATCGAGTTCATTCGTTTTTCATCTGATTTCTTTGATTGTATCATTTTCCATATAGGTGCCCAATTTCATTTGACGTACGTTTTTGCAAAATCTGGAAGTGCAGAAGAGTGCTGGAGTTTGATTAATTATTATGAGGTGGATGGTGTTGATTAGTACCATGCGAAAATAGTCAAAGTTGTTCAGTTTTAATGAGCAGCATGTATCTGAATGTTGACAAGAGTGAATTTATTCAACGCTTGCGCATTCGCTTAACACGCCAATCGTTCAACAAAAAATTTGGCATGAAAGTCAGTTACTGAGTTACTAAAAATTCATTGTCGTCTCAGTGCCTTAATTGGAACTTTCAACAAATTGCGGAATATCCTTCATGGTCAACTGCATGGGTCGTACAGTCCATGCACGATGGATTATTTTCAAATAATCCTAGAGTAGTTTTTAATGCACTCAGCGATATAACCATCTTACAGATACATGAAAACATTCGGATCCTATAGAAATTCACACTTTTTTGGCAAAATACTTTTTGACTTTCTTAGTATGCATTCACAGTTGTAGAAACTCCGATTGAATGTTACTTCATCGCAGGAGCAATGAAAAATGAAAACGGGAGAGAATAGAGCTACAAGCAAGCCGCAGAACTGGTAGCTTAACGAGACGACAGAATATAGCTTAGATACGTGGAAATATTCGAACGTTTGTGGAGGAAGCAACGAATAAAACTGAGCTTGGATCATTGAAGTCAAAATATGCATTGAATGTTTTACAAGAAGCTGCACGCTTGTTCACCCATCAGTATTACCTGGAACACAATGGACACTTGTTGCAAGTATTCCAAGCAATTACTTTGCTTAATTTGACGACTTATTTCTCAGCAAACGGTCTTTTTGCTATCACAACGTAAGAGCATTAATTTACAGTATTTATTAACTTTCAAAACATTGCTGCTTTTATCGTTCTTATTGATGCTTCTTGGGAGGATGGTGTGTTCACCGTCACGGTACTGTTTATGTTGCCGTGGACAATGCATTTTCAGTTCGTAGTTGCATGATAAGTCGGCTTACTTGTTAATCAGTGATTGATAGAATTGATTTGTTAGGCTAATTTTTATTCAGATGTTAATTGCTCACTGTATGTGAACGCTGTTGGTGTAAATGCTTTTTGATTGTTCTTCATCTCGATGAGGCTATACGTTCATTCAAATTCGGAATATTTTCGAAGCACTTCCTAAAAAAACGCCGACAGCTACAATGTATCGCATAACTATGCATGGCATTTGCACGATATCTATAGAAGTTGGTTTCAAAGTGCTACGATTAGTACTTGAGAAAGTAATAAAAAGTAATTAGATAGCCGTTTTCAATAGATAGACAGCTCAGATCAGATACTGAGCAACAAGCTATGATTGACACAGTTCGCCAGATTATTTCATGCATATTAATCAATCTTCCAAGTGGTGTACCACTCAAATAATAGTCATTCCGTCATTCGTTCCCAGAACAAAGCGTTTTTAATGAGAGAACGTCATTTGTGGAAGTCATCAGTTGTTTCTTCCTATATGCTAGATGGCGCATATTTCATGCTTCAGGTCCTCGATGGTATTCACAGGTGTAACTTCCCAACTAAAGTAGCCAAATTTTGCTATTTAGTGCTTCATTGTACACTATTTGATTCTAGTTCCTATGCAATCCTTCATCAGTTAAGCAATGAAACAGCAAATTTTTCATGATAGCACTGCGACTGCAACTCATGAAAGCTTATTTGCATATAACAAATAAAGATGCGTTATTAGGTTTCTGACGTTACTGTTCTCTTAATGTGCGGCTCAGATGTTTTCAAGCTACAGCGAAACCTTCAGGGCTGCTTCGCTTTCCTTTGCACTCAAAGGAAATCGAGGAGCATGTTATCTGTTACTGTTGCATCTTGTCTGAAGATAGCCGAACTTATTGACATAACTGTAACTCCAACGTTGCAGTCTATTAACCGAAACTCTTTCCTTTCAGTTTCTCAGTGCCAGTTCCATTGTAGCTTGATAGTCTTACCTAGTTAGAAATCCCGTTCGCTTGTCCTGTATTTTGTTCTTTGGTACCCTAGACCACTTTGGTAACACATTCGAGGCTTAACTTCACAGAAGTAACCAATTTTTTTCCTCCAGTCATTGAATTTTGGTCATACTCAGTTTTTTTTAAAGTTGTGGAGCCTTTCATCGCCTAGTAGCAAAGCAGTTATGGTCAAAATTTCAATTGTTTTAAAGAAGTGCATGGAGAGAGATTTGAATTTGAAAAGTGACAGATAAGCATGATATAATGCTCGTGATAAGGAAGTATGCGAACGTGTTAATCCGAAGGAAAGCATTTTGACTGAGAGACAGAAACATCGGAAGAATAAGAGAGTGAACTTGTTCTGAAATAGATGAATTCAACTTTATGAGCAAACTTGATTGATAAAAATGTCGACTCAATTTGAACTGTTATCGTCAAAGTGAGATAAAAATGTCGCGGTGATGGCTGTTGCTGAATTAATGAATGCGACGACTCTAATTATTCGCTAAGCCAAATTAGTTTTCCTTTAAACGGTGGCTGTGAAATAAACTAATTAAGTTAATCAACGAGCAATTAGTCTTGGAACTGTTAGAAATGAGAGCTATAAACAGGCTAGTAACACCTCGTCAGGCACACTTTTTCATTAATTTTAAGTTGGCACAGCCAGCAGCTTGACACGTCAACGATCAAGCGAATGACGACGAATCAATCGTATTCAGAAAGCTCGCTTCGTTCGCTTTAGCCGTCGTCTATGCGAGTAAATCAAATCTTTTCAGTATTTTCAAACAGTTCATTCGTTATTTTGCTCAAACTTCTGCCGAATAAGCTACCGTATCCATCTGGTTTACTCTCTTATTCAGTGATCGCTACAATGTACTGTTCAGTTTAGGCAAATGCACTTCGAAATCAAAAACTGCTTCTGAAATGTCTATAATATAGATTCTGTCGATAGCGAAGAAGTGTTGCCAAATTTTATCTGGGATGTGTTGAAATAAGCAGATACATAAATTTAAAAATATTTATGCCGCTGCTTTAGAGAACCTCAAAGTCTCGGAATTAAGAATGGCGTAGCGTTCGTCACAAATAAACGATTTTCGTTCCATCATACTAGATGACATTAGGTAAATGTTCCATCATACTAGATGACTCTTTTAGATCAAGGTAAAAAATGAGTTGCCTAATGTCATCTAGTCAGAGAGTAATAATATTTTCGCACGCAGACCAAACTAATCACACGGATATGAGCATTTGCGTTAAAATTATAACTTCACTGCGACGTTCTTGTGTTTTCACTTATTGTGAGTGAAAAAAATAATAATTATTATTATTCGAATGAAATGTGTATAGCAGATTTCTGTACAAATTGTCTCGGTTTTGTGAATATCGCTTCAAAATTTTCATGAAGCAGCAATTTTTCGAACGAGAAAGCTTCATACATTGATGTTACGGTCCGGAAGAAAACCTGATCATAATACAACAAGATGGAAACCTGCAAAGATTATACGAGTGGAACAGTGCACACAGGCATATATGAGCCTCTTGTGAATATGGGAGTAAATCTAAAACTGAAAAATAGCGCCAAGAGCTCTACCTGTCCCTAAACTTAAGCCTATTTTAAGCGAATCAAGCTAAAATGCATTCATTTATACTACTGCAATCAGACAAGATTCACAGGATGTTAAGAAAGATGATGTAATAACAGTTGATGTTTTTTGTAAATGTATGCACTCTGATGAAATTATTCGGTTATGTTATTATAACTCGAATGGAATAAGCGTTCCGGACCGGCAACAATTCGATCCTCGCATATGTCTTTTTTTGCAGCATTCTCTGTTTTCGCATATATCATATTGTTGTACCGTGCACTCTTTCTGCCATAGCTTTGACTCCGCAATAGTCATTGTCGACCTAAAATTAATCTTATTTTGTGCTTGCTAAATGATCTTCTACCTGGGCAGAATTCAAAACGTGATGTTAAGGCAATAAACTGATACGCCCGAATGCATGTTCGTTCCAATAATATTTTGCTAAGCAGTGAATTTCAATGAAATGCTTCACTAGTTAAGTTGTCTGAATGGCCAACGCTCGGTTTACATATTATACGTTAGCGCGGTAATTGCTCCATAAACGAAAACGAAGAGAGGGTGCTGTCCGAAAATAAAATTGTTCATAAGGAGTCTTATTACCATTATTATTATGCCAATCATTTAGGCAGCGATTAGGTGCGTTTATACTTCCGATAGCGTTGCGTTAGTGAGCGAGCTGAGCTCAGCCAACATTGTCATTAGTTCGTTGCTTAAATTATCCACAAAATAAGTTCCCAAACAGCGCACTCGCCTTATATCCACATCTCTATCCAGTATTCTTTTTTCATACTCCAGCTGATCGATAATTTGTTGGTGCAAACAAACACGGTGTCACCTCTTCGCAAAATTTGCAATCTGTTTATTCAGTTTGATAGGTGATCAGCTACCTAACTTACTAATAGTAAAATTGGTTTCATATCGAACAACTTCTCTATTCATATTAAAGTTTAGTTGCTACTTTGAATAACAAGGATATCCAATCGAAAAGGCACAAAAAGTGCATTCTGAGGATGACCAAACGAGAAACTTTCGGTAAATTATATGATAAAGATTTCACGATGATCGAAAACTCTGCGTTTCATTTTCACGAGCAATTGATCTTGAAATTTTCTTTAAACCCTGCGCAACACCTCAGTCAGGTAAATGCAACGTACGAACAGTAACGTTGACAAAATACTAAATGCGCAATTTTCTGATTGCGCATGTAGTATTTTGTGAACAATACAAGCTTGCTGTTTTGATTCATCTATCACTGCCAAGCGCCTTATAAAGGAAGAAAGCTTGCAGCAATGGTTGATTAGATTGAAAAGAAGAAGAGTTGCAATAAAATAGTTGTTGAACAGGAGAACATTTTTGAAAAAGCGTTTCACTGGTGAAGTGCCATTTTTTAAATCAGCGGGAGTCGAATAGCTTCTCAAGTTCAAGCTGATATGCTGAGAAATAAATTGAAATTAAGATAGTCAAACTCATCTATGAACACAGAGTTGCATAGTGGCCAAAATGTATTTGATCGGTTCATCTCTATATATTTTCATAATTATTTATATTTGTCAAATGAATTCTTTTTTCTCATCTGAAAATTACAGCAATTGCTAAACAAATGTTTTCGGGAATTTCATCTAGCATTTCGTTGGATAAAGTATTCCTCATATATCACTTACTGTGACGACCACTTGAACTAGAATAAAGATCTATTTCTGTCAAAGAGAATTGTAAATCGAGTTTGGTTTTTACCTAAATTTTGCATGCAGGGAACCGAGCTAACTCTCAACAAAAACGAATATTCATGCACATTCATAGATCCGCACGAAATTCATTCATGTGTTCTTTTTGCTTCTAGATATTACTTTCAACTTTCCTCCGTCTCTCAGTTGTTCGCTTCCTATCCATTTCTGATTACTGCGAATTTTAATCATTCTTTTTTGTATATTTAATATTTGTGTGCATATTTGTTCATTTATTCATATTGAATTACTTACACAACGGTTATACGACATTCGGGAAGACGAATTTTATGTGTCTTGATAATTTCTTTTGTGTTTTTATAACGGTCAATTTCAGAGTGAATTTGCGATAGTCTCACCGCTATAGCAAACTTTCAACAACGTGTTCATTAGATTGTGCACAGTGGAAAATCTGCTGTTTTGTATGTTCCATCTTTAGGTTAGTAATTTGAAGCCTTCGCTTTGTTTATACATAAGTGATTAGATGTCTAAAGTGCCTTGAAATTATCATTTGTACCTTGCTGTTTATACTGAAACGATTTGTGGGCTAACCCTTGGTAATAGTGGAAGATAACGATGAAAGAATGGCTAGGGAGCGACTGATCTGACTACTCGGAACAAGATAATGAAGGTTTGAAACTGAGGAGTGTAAAGCGTTTAACTGATCTGAGAGATGTTTTAAAATGAAGTGTTTAAGAGATGCCTTTTAGTGATTGTTCTTCGAAACTATTCCATCGACGAATTTGATCTGGTTACAAGGACAGCTACAGTTTTGTAACTGAGGTATGAATGAGGAATAAAAGTTCAGACGAGTTCTTGCAAATGAGACGCATAATGAGACGCAAATGAGACGCACACACGATTGATGTGTGACTGGAATGTATGTGTATTTGTTTGTGAGAATGAAACGTGACACTGTGATATTATGATGATGTTGTCAATGTCAGTGTTAATTGTTGTGCAAGTGACAAAAGATCTGAGTTGAGGATAACGAAAGCATTGTTTCGATGAGGCTTCGGACCGATCCGACCGCATGTTCCTACGCAAAACATAACATTAACGTGCAGAAAAATGAGACCGAGTTAATGGATTTGTTCGTTAATGAGCTATTAGCATCATAAAATTATTTTCTTCTCATTAGAACATGCTGTTTGTGCTCATATCTCGTTATCATCTCACACCTCGTTCCATTCTTCCAGTGCTCATCGTCTTTCACTATCCATCTTCGAAACTGAACAATAAGTTTCGCTGTTGATGTCACAGCCAAATTTTTTTCGTCGTTCAACTGATTATCCAACCCTTTTTTCGATGATGTGATCACTTCTGAGCTATTTTCAACTCATAGCGCTCTATTGTCTTTCAGTTCTACTGCGTATTTATTGCTCAGCGCCTTGCAACCAGAAATGTAAATTGGTAATCTTACTTGTTATTTGGGTTTGTCGACATGCATTGCTCTTTGAAAAATTGGTCGTTAGCAACGCTCTTTGGTGTCTCATCTCTTGAGTCCTATAGCAGGTGAATGAAACTCGGTGAACGTTCCTAGCCATCTCGCACCCTTGTGGTAATTGCCATCTTGTATTGACGTTCTTACGTGACGTTATCACTCGTATATGTTCTGCAGATTTGGTTTTAGTCGGCGATCAATGGTGAAATGTAGTTTTAGTTGATGAGTCGAGTGATAAATTCAGCACGAATTGCTGAATGTAACGGAAAGTTACCGTCAGCATCATCTTTGTTCCCAGATTTTGCATCATATTTTTGCTTTGCAATTTTTAGCACATCACCATGTTTATTTGAAAAAAGGGATAAAGAATGAAATATTAGATTTTCTTCGAAACGTAATATTTGTTTTTTTTTAACTCACTGCGGAGAAGTTGTGAAGGAAGTTTTTGTTTCCGTTGTTTTAATGCATCCTAAGTTGTGAGACTGAAAATGAATTGAACGACAAGCCCTATTCGACTGCATGTTTGGCAGTATTTCATGCTGACGAATGGCTCAATCTCTTTAGCTTTCATTTTGAGCTGTTACTGCTTCTTACGTTCTCAGATCTGCCAACCGAACCTAAATTTTTTTGACAAAGAATTGTTTTGAACAATCAAAGTGAAACTCATCACAACCATCGTGTGTAAATCTGTTTGCAATACCTTATTTCAGACGCATTCAAATAAGCGTGTACAAAAGGATATGCCAAGAACAATAGCCATCGAACAGCATACAGTGATTCGTTCATCTTGCCTGGCATCTGAATTATTGAGTAGCGAGTTTGTTTTGGAAAGAAAAGTTCTTGACAGTAGTGATGTCAAGTGATTGTTCTGGTTGCATTATGTAAAATTGTTGTTTGTCGGTACGGATTAGACTTGAGAACTCATTAAAAAACTTTACTTAAGAACTCATTAGTGCCATGCACAAAGGTAATGACGCTGTTGGCAGTATATCAGCTTCCAGTGTCGAAAACCATAACGAACAAGTCGGAATGGACAATATAAATAGTTTGTTTCATCCCTGCTGTACTATTCGTGAGAAGTTTGCAAGAAATGCACAATGAGAAATTAAGTTATTATCCTTATGAGATGAAATGAAATTTTGTTTGACTTAATTCCCTACTGTGATTATCTTTCAACCTATTTTAAATGTCTGTTGTTTTTACTCACTCATATAACACCACTGTGAATGATGCAATGCCCATTGAGCGGACAACGAAATGCGATACAAGGAATCGTCTGTGGCATCGTGGGAATAATTATATGGAGCAGACTAGCTTTTGGTTCGACAAAAACTGAGGCGCTTCATGAGTGGAATCCGCGTGAACTCATTGTATCCAGCACGACTGAAGGTGTACTAACATATTCAGATGTTTGTGAAACGGTGTTATCGCTTTTTACCTGGCCACATATGATTGTTAGTATAGTGTGCTGAAATAACGTAGCAATATCAGTTTAAATTTGAACGTGATCTTGACGGTTATAAACAGTGTTGCCGATTGCTTAGAGATAAATGATATGCATCTCATATCCGCTTTACTGTTCAACTATCACTTAATGTACCAATTGGTTCGTAAAAAGATCAAGCAGATTGAATGCTGATAAGCGAAGTGCTTCTCATATGATTAATGATGACAATTGTATTGCTCATATAAAGAGCTGATGAGATGAGGTGCTGAATTGGTGAGCACAAGAAGTTGGTTTGCATTCGGTGTCTATTTCGAATCACATCGGTTTCAGCCCGTAATTGCCAATTCTCCGGCGTGCGATTGTGCTCATTGCATGCACTCAGCTCGGTGTGTTGCCCTGGCCGACTCTTGGCCCACTGTAATTAATCCATCTCGCCTCGTATATATTTATTCGAGCCCATTCTTCTTTTTTAATCGTTCTTGTGCGAAAGATCCATCCATTCATCTAGAGCATTCATCCCTCCTCTCCTTCATCACACCGCACATATATATTCTTCATATTCATGTACCATCCCTTACTATTATTTATTACATAATGTATCACCACCACCCTCTTTTCACCTTTTCTGTTATTTTATTCATTCATCATCATTTTTCGATTTCAGTATTCCTACTTCACCTTCCCACCCTCAAAATCATTCTTCATTCAACTCTTCGACCTTGTAATGTAATATATGCTTCCGTTTTCATCTTATCATTTGTTTTTCATAGCATCTTAAGCACCACCTATAGTAGGCCGCACATCTATCTATCTATCCATCCCTATTACATCATGCGTTAGTATATATGTATGAGAATGCTTTTGGCATACATTTCAATTACATTTATTTTTGCATTCTTTTTTTGGAAGCGCAATCGAAATTATATGTTCACTCGAATACGGTGCCAATTTAATGCGGTAGTTCACGGTTAAGATTTTGTGTCTCTGAGAATCGAATAATTTTCTCCTTGAGTAAACACTAAAAAAACGCAGCGGAGAAGTGGTGGTAGAGAATGGAGCCATTTAAAGATGAAAACCGTCGTGCGATGTCATATGTCCGTTGCTTGTTAGTTTGAAGATAATCCTGAATGGTTGAACAGGATAAATTTATGTTTTTGAGAGTAATGCAGCATGAATGGGAGTTTAGAAAAGTAATGAAATGAAGTGATTATATTTGCATTGCCACAATTGATTCAGCAATGAACAATGCTTCAACTGGTTATGGCAGTAAATGCATTCGATTGTAAGGCAGAAATTTTTGACTGCGTAAATGATGAAATTGTGGAAATGCTTGCGAATTGAAATAGATAGATTTTGTCGTTCAGATAGGTAGTTGACTGTGAAATAAGTAGCAAATATTCAAGGTTTGTTGAACGCACTTGTCAGCGCCGATCCTCATGGAATAAAAAGAAGCTTGTCGAACAATCAGAATACGTCATTTTCTTCAACCGTTTTTCAGAGCATACTGTTTCGGAATCGATCGTTGTATCGTGTCTGTCCAATCATCTGATCGTGCCGAGGAATCTAGCCTCAAAGGTCAACTGATACCATCCTTATAAGCACTTCATTGTTTCGTCTATATGCATTGCGCTTTCAAAGCATCTCTCACTGCTTGTCGTTATTAATGTTGTTGCGCCATAATATTACTCATCAGCTTAATGCTTATTTTATAATTCATTTTTGCTGCTCAATCAAACCACGAAAGCCGCTAATTGGCTTTATGTTTGCCGTTCCTTACTATAACATGATACTTTTTTTCAATGCATTCCATCGGTTCAGCATTTCCAACAACCCAGCGTGGCAGTATGATTCATGGTTTAGCATTCGTGAGAGTGCTTTGTTGACATGTTGCTCGAAGATGCGACCTAAACACTTCACCGTTAACACATTAATCTGATAACGTTTGAACTGTTCATTGTTCTTGTGCACGATTTGAATGAACTACTCAACTAAGCAGATCAATGAATCGTTCCAAAAATGGAAATTTTACGTTGCATTGTCATATAACCCGGAATTGGCTAAAGCAGTTGATAAGTACATTGTGATTTGATATGACAACATAACTTACAGTATTCGCACGTGTCAAAGAAGGAGGTGGACGTTTCGTGTTGCAAGATGTATTACAATTGTCCATTTAATTTGTTTTATTGCTAATGCTCAGTTTTCTATCCTATCATCTTCATAGATCTATTACACAATGCATAACAAAAGGGTGCGAATGCGAACTTATGTGAGCGATCTCTTAATTTGTTGAGTCACATATGGGAATTATTAGCGGCGGGGCCAGTTAGTTAATGCCGTACGTGCTTTTATGAGCCGAGCCGCTCACAGATATGAACAGATGAAAACATAACATACAGTTCAGTCGGACTGAGCTTAGCAGCTCACTTGGTTCACTCAATCGCTCTTCATAGCTTTTCTTTTCATTCGGGAATCTAAGCCTTGCTTCGTGTAAGCTTTATTTATTGATATTCATTTCATTAACATATCGTTATTACATTAATCATTCTGCAAAAATAACATTATCAATGACCCATTTCGTAGTTTACATGTTTTTTTAGTTCACATTCCATGCTCCTTTTACAAAAACCATATGGAATTGAAAGCCTATTAAAGTTACGAAAATCGGCTAGAACTTATTTCATTTTATCTTGTTTTATTCTATCAAGTTAATTCATTTTATTAATTGTTGGGTGGCGTGATGTACAGTTGATCTCATTTCAAATGATGTATTTTTTGTCGCTTTGACTGAAATTGTTTCATGTGGTGACGAACTAGAACGCAGTTCACGAGTAACATTAGGAGTGTAGTACAAAATTGCTACTTCATACTTTTGAGATAGCCGCCTTTTGTGTAACGATCCAGCAAAATTCTGTCAGCTGAAGCGAAGAAATAGCAGAAAATGTAATTATTCATAAATTTTATTGTGATATCAAAAATAACACCGAAGGTTATCGAATTAATAAGATTCATTTCGTATAACTGTAAACGTTCAATTTTCTACTCTGATTATTCACTCTTCAAATGCGCATTTTTCATTACACCGATTCAGAACTTTTTTATGGAACGAGCGGGCATGATTTTACGCTACGCATAACTATTGTATCCAAACCAAAGGAAGAACGTTCTCACAATTTCCATTGTTAATATAATCACATATTCCCTTCAATATCACGTTTTCAACCTTGGATGAATTTCTTAATTCGAATGCATATTCTATTATTCATTCGTCTGATTTAAAAATTGAACATACGCATGTATTTTTTGAGTGATCATTAGTCATGTTTACTCTCCTGTTTAGAACGTTTGTTTTTTTTTGCAAGCTACTGCCCTGAAAATAATTTGATCCAAAACTACCCCAAATAAGATAATAAAGTAGCTGCCCCGAATTCATGAATTTTAATTTTTATCAAATATTAATTTAAATTTAAATCAAAGTTAATCAAACGGATGTGCTAAATCAAGAAATATAAATGAGTTTATTCATTGTTTAGCACGCTTTTTTGCTAATTCAGCTGTTTCTCCATTTCTTAAAATCAATTCGAAAATGTAGCAAGCTGCTAATCAACTTTATCTGCATCCATCGCAATTAAACTGTTGAAGATTCAACGAAAAACATTTTCTTCTATTTTACAAGCAGTGAGCAGTTCCGATTGATTAATTAGAACAGCGGAGTTTTATCGGAATGTGTTGCTAGCCTCATTTATTCTGATTACAGCAGCACCACTAATTAGACATCGATCTCAAAACATTCCAAAATGTGTACATAACGTATTCAGTTTCATAGTTCCATCAACTATTCCACTTACATCAATTAGTTTTTTGTTTCATCATGTCTCATATAAGCATTTCCATTCCATCTAATGCATCTCTAATTTGCTACTTGAATCTGGGAAAATTTTTATTTCTCAGTGCTGAGTTAAAAGGTTATTGGTGATGAGAAATTCCCCGAATTGATTTTCTTTTTTGATATAATCGGATTACTTTCCACGAATGTGGCAACAGCTTGTGTTGTGCCTAAAGTAATAAGAAGGAGAGAGTTTAGATAGAATAATGTTGATTAGTGTTAGGATAAGGTGATTAAATAAGGCATACTGCATTGATGATCGAGATAAACACACAAAATGAGTAATTCATTGAAGCTGAAACGAAGTTAGTCGTCACGTCTTCATGCTTAAATTCCACAAACTGTACTCCTCTCTTCTAACTTGTCGCTTGTCACAGCTCAAAATTCACTATCAAAAACTAATAACTATACTGGTATTAACTGAAAGATAGCTGAAATTCACGGAGTAACTGTATTGAGTGATTTGATGTTATCCCGCACTACTCAATGATGGAGGATTTCTTGGTTGAGCTATTCTGCACTTTATTCCAATGAAGATAAGTATTTTATGCCAGAAAAATACTTTGATAAGATGAGCGAACTTCGTTCCAAAACGTTCTAAATTACTGAATTCATCTGCAGTGAAAAATTGATACTTTTCAGAAGTTATTATTTCTGTCTCGATGTTCTCAGCACAGAATAACGAGCAACTATTGCAAGAATATGGAACAAATGAATTTTTAGTGGTGTGTTGGCTTCATTCGTTATTTTGAACTTGGCCAAAGAAACGAAATGACTAAGAGCAATAGCAAAAGAATCATGGCGATGGGTACTCTTTAAGTAAGCTTCGCTTCACAACTTAATCGGGGCGCGTCCAAATTGCGCAAATTCGCTAATGTGATAAGCAAAGAATTGCTCAATTATGATCAAGTCAAGTCAAATCAAGTAAAGTCAAGACATTTCTCTATTCGTTCTTCGACATCAACATAAATTTACTGCTAACTTCACAAACCAAATTTTAATATACACATTCAGACAACGTTTATATAGTTTATTTAACAATAATCCTATTGTATCAAGTTTATGAAGATAACGTCTCTAACATGGTGTGACGCAGCAACTTTTAGCTATTTCGTCCTATTGAGGAGGGAACATGGTAGGATTGAATAAATATTTGCAACTCAAGCAATGAAGGTCTGAAAATTGGGAATGAACGCATCGATGAAGTGAGAGAATGCCGAGCTGGATTATTCCACCGTTTGTCTCAGTTCGATCATGAATCGTTCTGTTGAGCAGCGTCGTGCAACCTTACAGTTTTGCAAAATATCTGAATCACTTTGAAGTTGAACAGTCAAGACGTTTTAAGTGCATTTTACTATGCCACCAATGCCAATCCGAATAGTTTTATTGAAATTTCATCTTCTGATGAACATTTTTTATGTTATTGCTTGCATCCGAATAAGCAACTTGCTGAGTCTTGTATAACGACAAGAAATCTTTCGTTTTCCGGACTGAAATACTCGTTTTTACTATGTGAAAATGCTGCGAATTGATGATGAATGTTTGCTGATGTTGATTGATGAACCATTGTTCAATATTTTATGCATTCCAAAGGTTTAAAGAGTTAAATGTGAATGAATGAATAATAAGAAAATATTACTGACGATTAACGATAAGTCCCTCAAAAGTGGGCAAAGAAGACACGGATAAAAGAAAAGGGGCGTTGTGCTCAGTTGCATT
This sequence comes from Anisakis pegreffii, assembly GCA_035041965.1. Classification (NCBI taxonomy): domain Eukaryota; kingdom Metazoa; phylum Nematoda; class Chromadorea; order Rhabditida; family Anisakidae; genus Anisakis; species Anisakis pegreffii. Next base: position 29,422 of record JAPYMA010000278.1, on the reverse strand, counting down.
TCGTCTTCCTTTGGGCAACAGTGCCGACGCTAACTCAATTCTTCAATCGACTAGCCTAATTATTAATCAAAACTTGCGCGCTATAATGAGGCACGCGTGCGTAAGCGTCACGCTATTCGCACTCCAAATTATCAGCCCATTTTACAGAGAGAGCTTCTGCTAGAAAGCAGAGTTAAGCTAACAGAATAACACCAGTACATTATTCAAAATGAAATCGCTAACTGACACATTAAAATCAGCAAACGTTCACAAATCAACTAAATACTTTTCAAACTTCCAGCTTCTCAGTTTGCAGTATATAATCATGTAATGCTGAAAAATAACTGCATTATTTTTGCATTCGAAAACCTAAAACTAATTATTCCTCGTTCATCGCAGCATACTATTTTAGTTTCTTGAAACATGACGTAGAAAGCAAGTCTGAATGAACTTGATAGACTATGGCGGTTCTACTATTGGTGTACGATTGTGTTTTTTGCAGTTTCTAAAATCCACATTTTTGAGCGAATAAAAATTTCCTTGGAAAGGTTACCCGAAAATCATAAGCATGCAAGATTTTACGGCCATGTGATCAGAAATGTTACAAACAATATTCATTACTCAATAAACGCGTGTGCAGCTGTAGCAACAAGTAAACTCGAATTCAACTTGAAGTGCAATTCGAAACGTTTAGTTTCACAAACATATATAATCGTTGAGATGAACTGCAACACGTGACATCACTGCCTTCCCCTACTACAGAGCTGCGACTTTTTGACGATTTCGTTTTAAATCAGCAACGATAAAGAAATTTTTTAAATTACGATTTCTAGTTTCAGTGGTTCAGTGAAATTCCTTTAATAACTAAAATTAACTAATATAATTTCGTGAATGTCGAAAGCAACTTCAATCGCTATAAAAGCAAAACTGCTTATGCGGGTGGGTAAAATGAAGCAATTCCTACTGTAGACAACTTCCTTCAATTGGGGCTATTATTTTGATATATCTGGGTGTAATCTTCAAGAAAATAAAAACCGACGAGCCGGATTTGGAACGTTAAATAATTTTTGGAAGGTTGTGATAGTTCTTGTGATAGTCTCAGACCTTAAAGCACATAGCTGAATCAGCAAAGGTGCGATATATAATTTGGTTTGAATTTCAAAAGGGTACTTTTCCATCTCCTTATTTATCAATATGACCTAATTTGCAAGTCATGAGGAATATTTCAGTGGCTGATTCGATCGTTCACTCTCTGATTATATACTTATACAAACACTGACTTCATCAACTGTTTGATAACAGTTATAAGATATTATTGCGCAACAGTTGTGCTTTCTACTTTATTCTTTAAAAAGTTTTGAAGTTACCAGTTAATTAAAATAAATGAAGATTGAAGTGTGCACATATTGTCATTTTTGAAATGCATTCGTTGCGTGCACTAACCGGCATTATATTATATATCTTGCGTCAACATGCCGAATTAATCAACGTTAGAGTCATATGGGCAAATGACAGGAATTAAAAGGATTTCAAGTGGGCTAGAAGTGATGTGCTTTGCCTAGAAACCTAATATATGCATCATCGCAAAAACTCGACTTCAAGTCAAGCTGTTATGATTTCGGCAAAGTTGATTAGAAATCACCGTGTTGTTATGTGTTCAGTGCACTCTATTCCCATCACTTCGTTCTAACACTGGCAGTACTAATTTGCATGAATAGAGCAAATATCATTTCATACATTTACACCTACTTTAATATCTTCTTCTTCGTATAATCATAATCACTTGCTCATTGAAGTTATATTTTGATAGCGAGACATAGCGGTAAAATCAAAATATTTTCGGATTCGATATCAGTTGCAGCTTGTTCCATAAATCATTTCGTTTCACACTTGATTGGTTGAGCTACTACTGTGAATACAATTGCAGTAGATCGACGAAACGTACTTAAACGATTGATTAACGCGGTCGAATGATATATTGGAAAGCTAAGATATGCTTCATTTTTGAAGGTTGTGAATGTGACTGAAAGTTTGTTTGAATGTGAGATTGGGAATGGAATAGAGATTCAAATGCAATGATTGATAGGGGTAAAGAATTGTTTCAGATAAACGAGTCTGTCTATATAGGTGGCAATGTTTGGTGCATCCATGAACATTTCTTGTTGCTTTTCTTTTGTCGTACGGATCAATCTTGAATTTGTAAAAAGGAGATCAACATCATTTGCGGTTCGTCTGTTCTCATGTGTTTATTGCTGTCTGGATGAATTCAGATAACTATTGCTAGCTATGAGCACGGATGATAAGCGTACGGATTTTCTGTGGGTGGTCAATGTGACCAGCTGAGATCGTTCCGCACCTATAAAGCCAGCCATCTTGAGCGAATCTGCCAAGTTTTAAGACAAATTATTGCTGTTTAATGAATAATTCGATTCATCCCAAAAGGAAGGTTTCAAAAATCCGATCTATTTGCATGCTCGTTTTGAATTTCATTGTCTTTGTTGCATCGTCATATTTTCAGTGAGTATTGCAGCGTGCATCAACTTTATTCTCGATTGCCTTCCATTCGCAAAGATTTACCTTTTTTGAATCAGTGGCAATTGTCGCATTTTTATTTTAAATGAACCGTTATCGGAAATAATCCAAACTGTCAAACTAGACCACAACTGAGTGACTATGAATGAAACAAATCCCATGTATCCGTTCTGTTCACATGGCTCCAAATGAGATCATTCCAATGAATTGTTCTCAAGAGTTTCTTTCTTTATTCGGCAAAACTCATTTTTGTAATGAAACGAATGAAGATGTTAGAGTCTGTAGAATAAGTTAAGTCGCGAATGTATTGCAATCAATTTGAAACGACGAATTCCATCCTAAAATGATTTAGATGATCGGCTGTTATGCGTATATTTGTATAATAAATTAACAACAACAAGTTCGATGATAAAATAAATAAGTTGATTGCTTTCGTTCTAATCAAATGCGAAATAATGAGAAAACGAAACGAAACGATGCTGTTGTTCCTATTATCGAGTGATGTGCTTATAGGACGCAATAGTCGTTGTACATTCGATTAAATAATTGTCTTCATCTGCTGAAATGAGCATAATTAAGCGAATATTCGTAGTTGCTGCACATCTCATCGTTTTAGTACTCTAACCAAATTTACATCTTTCTCCATTCACTTCGAATTATTGTCGTACATTTTCCTTTATAATTCAGGAAAGTTTTATTATGATCCTCTGGCTGCATATAATCGTTAAACTTTTCGTGATTCACTTCAACTATTCAAAGGTAAATTTATTTCAAGTGGTAACGCTCTTCCATTTCTAGCGCCATCTGTAAACTGTAAGCGATATGTAATTAAAGGTTATTCAGTGACATAAGCAAGGTATGGAACATTAGCATTTTTGGTCGAATTTATCGGAGACCTCAAAAGAAATAGATGAAAACCATGCAGTAGTTGATGGTAACAAACTATGACTCTCCGGAAGTTTTTATGAATTATTAATGAGATCCGAAAAAAAGAGCAGTCCTCTTCTTTCACTTTCCTTTTGAATCTGTTGAACATGAAATTCAGAACCACATTGTGACATCAATACCCGTTTGAAATGGTACTTCAAATAAGCATTATCATAGTGATCGGTTTTCTTGAAGTTCACTTGAAGATTCATCTCCCTGAAAAGAACTCCCATGAAAACGGAAGGTCTTGTAACTTGAAGTCAATATTCAGTATCGTTTTTATGATAGTGAGTATGAAAATGCTCGCTCCGATACCTCTATTCAACATTCGTAAACATTGCTCGTTTGCCGCGGGAACTATGTTGCGTATTATATAGAGTGGAATGATTTGTTCACTTCTCGATCACTTCAGTGTCTGATATTTGTATCAATTTTGTTCTAAAATTACTAAACGCTAAGTTGAATAATTCGCAGGTACATAAAATTCACAGCCTATTCAAATGTATTTTATTTTCTGATTTTGTTGCGAACAGAACAAAAAGCGAACAGTCTCCAAAGTATTTGCTATCATTCAGTTCATTAACTCATACCTTTTTGGTTCTACAGAGATTCATCAATTTACATGTGCGTTGAGCTTAAATGTTCAATTGAAAGCGATGATTTGCCTATGCCGGATGAGTTAATCGTAATCATTTCCCATTACTGCATCATGTGTTGGATAATATGATGGCCAAAAAAGTGCGCTTGTATTTACCAATGATTATATGTGTACATCCCTAGTCATTTATTGTTTCCGTTTGTTGTGAAGCTTTCATCTTTCCGCTGCTATCAAAATTTTCCTCTGCACATGCAATTCCATCTTGAAGTTTCCATTTATGATCACTGCGTCATTAAGTTTTTAAAATAGCGAAACTATAAACGCTACGTTGCCAGTATGATAAACACCTTTGTTTGGAATTTGTGACGCTATAATTGTCGAATTTTTCGGAATTTCATGTATTTCTCTCCTTGCGACCCTTTGATGGCATCAGTTGTACTCTTTCTGTTCTGCAAATCTCGCGAACTGGTTAGTTCTGTTCCTTTCTACACTCGTTTTCAAAAACAATTTTCCAACTGGACACATCGGCATGAGGCTCTGATATAACCTGATTAACTTCCCATCCAAAACTGAAGTATAAACTGTACAACAAATGCATCAATGATGTGAAAAGGCTTCCTTCATGTGAGCCGTTCGAAGATTTTGCGCAGTTGGGTTCACGATAATTCAAACAATGTCCTTGCGTGAACAGTGTAAGAACTACTCACGTGTTGCTTGACAGCTGAGAAGATCGTAACTTAATATTTCAAAATTACTACATAGGTAAACTATGGCTTCAATAATATGATTTTCATTTCTTTCATATCATCTTCCTTGGAAGGATACGAAGCTCATCTACTGTGAAGATTGCAGGTGGGAGATTTTGCTTTTCGGATATTACAGGTATATAAATCTTTTGTAGCAACAAGAGATTGGGAAGTTGTTAGTATATCAGATGTTGAAGAATGTTGCTGTCGCATTGTTGGATAAGTGCTTGGCAACAACTTTATTATCATTTTTTAGATGTTTATCAAATTTATTATCATCCTTATTCTGTAAGTTTATGATGCACTGAAGGTGTGATGCGATTATCTTACTGAGTATTTCGTCAAAGATATTTCTAATTAGTCATTAGCAGTAGTCAAAATAGGTTTTTTTGATTGTTGGAAGAGTGTTTTAATTCGTTTCTTCCTTAATGCTCTCTAAAATTTTCGTTACTCATAATTCTCACTTTAAAGCAACAGGAGATCATTATGTTAGTTCACCCGAAAATTGTCTTCATTTGATTTGTTTGCAATGAAAAAGTTTCGAATGCCACATTTTACTGTTTTTCAAAATGCAAACTAATTTCCCTTAAGACTGGTATTCACGAATTTTGATCAAACGGTTAAATATTCGACTCAATTCGAACAACGCTCATGACCAAGCGTTGTTAGAAAAAGCGAATCAGTAACATTGTTCTTTGATTCAATTCTCTCGATATACTCATTATAGCTCGTAGAAGCATTCAAATTGAGTGCAGAAATATCAGCTGAATCAGACTGGCATTTGATTAAGATACAGTCAACTGTTTATAAATGTTCCAGAAACTACTCGTTCAATCATAACTTGAAATATGTAAAATTTGAGTCCAAATGAAGACAATTTTCTAAATGAAGACAAAATGTAGATTATAAGTATGTGTCTAAAATATCAGATTTTACTGACAGGTAGTCATTTCATAATTACCACTCGTTTGTTCCATCGTTAAGAAAGCGATCATGCTCTCTGAACTATGTTCATCAGTACAATCAATCATCTGACCAAATCAGACTGATATAATAGAGATGAAATTGCGGGATTAGTGATGTGATTATTCAACTAATTGTCCAAGGGTGTGCATCAGTCGCAAACGACAAATTAAGAAGCAAAGCCAACTTAAATATGTCACATCTAAAGGAGGCACTCTTCAAATACTGTTGATGAGTAAGTAGCATAGGATTGAGGGAGTTTATGGGTGGGTGGGCGGGTGGGTGAATGGATTTCGGATAATCACTCATTATATGGATTTCACTCGGAAACGTTGGCTATGAAAGTGGGGTAGCTGTGAGCGCAGAAGAGAGATATATATGCTGAACTGGTGAAAGGAGTAAGGAGTCGACGGGGTGGCGTTCGCAAACGGGCAGGCAGACGAGGTGTTTGGTTTTGGCTGTGTTGCAATTAGTCTACTCAGCCAAATTGCATTCGTTCTGTTAATTGGCTTATGCAAGTTCATTTATTAATTACATTTCAACGCTGCTAATGAACACGTCGCAACCATTGCTCTTACTCTTCGTTCTTACTCTCTTAGCTTGTCTTCTCAACTTATTACTTGAATCTTCACGAACCTCCTCGACCCATCAGCAGATCATCTAATTAGTCAAATTGATGATGTCAAATTACGAATTTATGATTGAAAATCGACACTCAGTGTTGTTTTATTGAATATAAACTTGGTGAGTTGACGACTGCTGAATGCGTTTCGTTTCGTTTGCTAATAAATATATGCTTCGGCTCATTTTCCCTCTGAAATCATTCAACTATTCGTTCGAAAAATTTTTCTCGTGTTCGGTCATTGAAATTACGCATCGTTTTCATGATGGAACTAAATATTTCATGAGAGGAATTGTTTATAGTTTTGCTCCTTTTTGAAAGGTCTTCATTGTTTTCAAGAAGTTCAAAGCATTAAATAAAGTTTGTTTATTCTTGTAATTCAATAAGAGAGGCAGGCATTTATTGGATAGAAACGCGATTGTGTGTGTTGTGCGTAAGTGTTGATGTCTTGGTTTAAATAATGAGAAAATGCATATATAATTGTGATGTGATTTGAAGGTAGTTTTGTTTTGAAGTTTAATCGAAGCGATTCGGTCGGTATTCGTTATATGGTTT
>JAPYMA010000278.1:0-17500 GCA_035041965.1 Anisakis pegreffii | reverse complement strand
CCCAATTATTACTATTTTCGTGCCTCATGCGCTTCGTCTGCATGTTGAACCATCCTTGTGGAGAGTTTCTTACGAAAGGTTTATCGAAAGAGCATTTTGTTAATCGAATTGCGATGAAAATTCACTGCAGTTGTTACTGATACTTTAAAACTGAATTTGGGTTGTGATTTCTAAGTCAGCAGTTTCAAAAATTTTCCAATTTCTGTTCGTGAACGAGGCATGAAAGAAACAACCATCAAGTAATCCTTTGCGATGAAACATGACTTTATATTATGTAATGAGTGGATGGATGCTTCTTTGTAAAGCAGTCACATTGAGTTAAATGTAGTGGTCTGATTTGGCAATAAGTATTGCTCAAGCTTTGAATAAACGCTTGAAAATACCATAAAATCGTTTCCGATCACGGTTAATGACTTTCAGGAGGAGCGTAGAATTATCTGCAGTGGTACGTTGTCTATCACAAATATTTGAAGAATAAGCAAAATGAGTGAATTTTTTTCGGTTGATCGCTGATAAATTGAAATAAGAGTCGACTTAGGTTGATTAACAGATTTTATTTACCGATGCCTGGGAAACTTCCCATGACCTATCGATGAACTAATTGTAACTGGCTAAAGTGGTATTTTAATGATAATATTGTACATTCTCAGAGTAAGCAGTTTTTTTCAAATTTAATAACTCGGTTATTGGTATCATCATTCATTCTCTTGTAGGTCAAGTAGAATATATTCTAGCGACCCTAGCCACAGCAGTTAGCATACATTATTACCATGCTAACTGTATAACCTATATTCATTGTGAGATTCCATTTCACTTTTAATGTTGATTCGAATTTTTTGACCATTTCTGTTTGGAGCAGACAAATCCTCCTCGCCCTCGCATCTATCTGCTATTATGCTCTCATCGAGGCAAACTACTTCGTTTCGCACTGAAGGATTAATTCTTGCGTATTTTCCGAAATTCTTCGAGTATTTCTTCATCTATCACACACATTTAAGCGATCATCTCACATGCACTCCTTGCTCGTCTTCTCGTACAAATCAGTTCACATCACGCCACACAAATTTGATCGCCTTCTATCTGCTATCTCACGAAGTTATTTAATGAATTCAATATTTATATTCGGACGTCATCATCACCAATATAACTCTTTTTAGAATATTGATTAATAAACATAAATGCGATTATAGGTGAAGCGTGATACAGTGTAACAATGATGATGAGATAGATGGTTGTGCAGACCGAAAGCGTTATGATCACGACGATTCAACTGAGCATTGCAACAGCGCGAATCCATCGAACGACCCATCGATAGTACCGATTATTGGGCATCGCTTAATCGAATCACTGCAACTTAACTCTGTTCTTTGCTATATTCGCTTACTGCATACATCGCTATTTGACCCATTCAGCTGATTGTCGTATATGGTTTGTCATCATTTTTCTTTTTGCATTTCTGTTTCAGTCGCCTATGCAATATGAATTTTTCTTTTTTTTGTTTTGCTGCATATTAGCGTACAACAATCACATTTCATGATTATAAGCCAATTGGTTGTTCATGCTTCATAATTTTGCTGTTCTAATCAGTATGCTGACCATGAAAATGATTTCATCCCTTAAAACGATGAAGCAGATATATTCTTTTTAACTTATATGTGGTTTTGTTTTGATTATTTCTTCGTTCGCTATCATCATGAACCGTACTCACTGCAAAAAAAAACATTCATCGCTGTTAAATTGAGCAATTACGTAGTGTTGATGGATGTGGAATTTTTTATTAAATTTCATTTGCACTATTTAAAATAGTTCGATGAAACTCTTTTTTTTCGGTTTATTCGCAAGGAAAGCTTGAATATTTGGATAATGGCCTAATAAATCCACTTACCTATTTCCACTTAACGGCAGTGAGATTATTATGTACACGTTACTTATTCCTCATTATTATTTTGCTCCTCAAGTTTCCGCAAGAAGAACACAGTGAAGTGGTCAAGCGATGAAACTTCACAAGTTTCCACATTCGCTTTAGAAATTGCCCGAGTCAGAAAATTGGACCCAATCTAAAAAAAAACCTCTGTCAAGGAAGTGCCCTCGGCTTTCACGATTTTCGAATGATTTTGCTCGTTTGAGGTTCGTTAGCTTGAAACTTTCTCGTAAATGTTAGGCACAACTCACACAAATTGTGAGTGAGATCTTGGGCGTTAAAAATCGTAAATTAGCAAATTATTATCGAGCACTGCGTTGCTTCCTTTAGATTCATCGGCCACCATTCTTCTTTTGTATTGAAATCTTACTCCGGGTAGATGGTTGATATTAAATATTCTGATTGACAAATACCACTCCTAACGTTTTTACCATCTCGAATTCACAGTTCTTTCGATAAACTCACTTATTCCGTGGCCGGACAATCTGCCTAAAGACGTTTTGCCTAAGGACAGTTTACCTAAAGACACATTGCCTAACGGACAGTTTTTAATGGATTATTTGCCTAATAGGCAAACTGTCCGTTAGGCAGACTGTCCGTTAGACAAACTGTCCGTTAGGCAGTGTGTCTTTAGGTAAACTGTCCATAGACAAAACGTCTTTAGGCAAATTGTCTGGTTGCCCATTTATTCAATTAGGTGAGTTGTTTTCAATGATTTCAATGAAAATTAACCAAATAAGTGGATAAGAAAACTTGAAAAGGCAAAGTGGAGTAAATTAGATTGATACAAATGAAGCGGCAAAAGCTGAATGATTGATTGCAAAAGTATTCGATGAGCGAATCCAATAGCTATTGTTTTGTTATTTTTGAATCAGTGCGGAGATGAGCAAACGTTCTTGTGGTTTAGATTTAGGTAACAATATATCTAACATTCTGTTACACATCCAGCATCGCTAAATGACAATAAGTAAGTGATTGGAATGAATATTATTTTGTCCTGTTACCATCTTGATATTAATATATTTTTATTGATCGTTTCTCATTATTCAGTTTTTCGTAGGTCAGTTGTCCAACTAACATACATGTAGGTGCACTAGTATTAAGGGTTTGCCAAAAAATTCTAGTGAAAAAATTCTAGCATGCAACTTTATATAATCGGAGATGATCACAGAGTTAAGCATGCGAAGAGGCCGTACCGTTCGTCATTGACGCTTTTCTTTTGTTCACGTGCATACATAAGCGTTGTAAGTCGAAAGACAACTTGAACTTTCGATGTGAGCATTTCATTTTTAATAAGAAGCAGTGCATTGACTACTACTCATTATGCGAGAAGAATAGGTGGTTGATTTTAGCAAATGCTCGTTGATATGGCCAGGCAGTTAAGAGTTTTGGTTTCGTTGCACTCGCCGTGCTAAGCATTAGTGAATATGAGCTGTAATTGGGCATGTGATTGCTCAAGCACACCATTTGCTTTGGCACATTTCCGGACGCCGTCTTTGCACAATTAGTTCGTTCATTTACCTTAGCATTATGCATTGCCATTGCCCTCTCTAATCACCTTTCAATTATAATCATCAGTTTTCACACGTTCAGTCAGTATTATCGTAGTAGTCATACAAATCCGAGATGTTCTGTTCTCAATGAACATCTTATTTCCAGTTGTTTATCATTCTTTTTCCACATGCCAACAAACTCCATCCATAATGTTTTTTTCGCACTTCATGGCCGCTAATTCGGTGAGCCAGAGGTGTGTGTGTATGTTTCATTGTCCCGCCTTCTGGATGTGAGACCACGCCCTCGGGCAGTATATTCGACTAAGAACTACCGTCTTCACGCGTGCACCACTCATTAGAGTATTTAGAAGGAGTGTCGTTTAAGCAACGTCTCGCTCTATCTGAATGCTTCATCGACTTTATTAGCACCGTTGTATACGGTGCTTCTTAATTTTCAGTTCATTTCATCTGTCAGCTTATTTGTCGCAATTCACTTGCAATTATTCTAATGCGCATTTAGCACAGCATTACCAATTATAACTCAGTTAGCAACTTGCAGCAATTTTAGTTTGTCTTGGCGATCAAATTTTTTAACGGGCTCATCACTACCGACTTGATTGAGAATTTATCCATTCATAATTCGACGAAGGCTGAATTGAGAAGTAATTTGCTCGCGCACTTCATTAAATTCATTATTCAGCCTAATCTGGCCACTTGAAGAATAGTTGAGCTGATATGGCTGTCAAATTTACGCTAATTCAAGCGTTGAGTCATAGAAGCAGTTTGAAAAAAGGACTTTATTCGACCATAACTTATGGAATGGCTAATTTTTTGCATCATCACAATTTTGCATCATAATCCAAATAATCTTCCTCGCTAGAGTCAGTTCTCAATATCCATCTCCTTGTATTTCCCTAAGCAAACAAATCCTAATCAAAAGATTCCTCAACTTTTTTTCCGGTGTGTTTTGGAAAATCACTGGTATTGGTTCGGTCAAGCTCCTTATCGCTTATCACTCAGCATGTCCTTCGTTGAGAGGGTCTTTCGACTGAACCTTTCACGCAGTTCTTCCATTGAATTTAATCGCATAATATGCAAGAAAGTTACCGAAAAGACTATCTAACCTGCTAAGTGTTGCTTGATGCATCAAGTTGCTTTTCGCTCTCATTTCTCGATTGAACGCACGGAGAAGTATTCGGTACCTAGTGGACTGCGTTTTGAAACTGGACTTCATAGAAGATTGAGGAAAAAACTTGCATTGGCGAGTAAAACGCTTGTTGTGTTTCGATGATCTGGATTTTTAGTTAACACGGTCGAAAATCTGTTTCAAGTTGATGAATTGAATCGCATTGGCACAGTCAGATTCTCAGCTGATGATTGCAAGATACAGTTATTGACGTATTTGTATGGTTTGGTCGACATTCTATTGATACTCATGAGATGCTCATCCTTATGATTTGACTTTAAAGCTTGCCTGCTGATAGATGTGCTTTGTCGTTTTCATTTTCTCGTTCTGAAAATTTCTCCATGTGAGATCAACTCTTCATAATCACTTCAAACGATCGTTCTGTTTCGTAGCCATCAATTTTTGAGCAAACAATCATTTCACAATTGGGCAATCGAAATGCATCCCTCGTAATCGACATTTCGATTTGGAACCCAACTGAAGTTTATTTTGTTTTATTCATTCGCATGAAAGTTCTTCTCATTATGCCCGACTTGCATTCAGAACTAAATATTTCTTAACGGAACCATTCTGAAGTGATCAATTGCTTTTTATCGGAATATCGCAATGATTAATATTAATCCGAATCACTAGAATCAGACAGCCTTCGTAATGTTTACTGAAGGAAAGCATTAGGCGATCTCACTAATAGGTTATTATATTTAATAATACTCGACCACACATTCATCCATTTTGAGTTATTCTCAACTAATAACCACTTCACTTCCGCAGTTTTCAATCAGCACTCGACAACGACATATAATTGATCCAAAAATGTTTTAAACAATCATATAAATATGCATGTATGTTAACTCTATTCTCGAAACGATTGTGAATCCAGCAACTTTCGTTGCTTAAAAATAGAATTGCTACAGGCTTAAGGTTTTTTCAAGGATAACAGGAGAAGTGTTACATAAATATATGTCACTTTGATGCAACACTGACATTTATTAGCAAAAATTGCTTGTAGCATTCAAAATATGATAGTGGGTTTCAGAAATAGCGTACTTTGTGTAGATTTCTACAGAAGTATTCATATGCAATACGAATAAGTATATCTCGGAAATGGCATCCTCAAAAATCAAGTCGGAGTTGTTCACGCTGGTGATAATCAGCGCTTAGCATCTGAAGATAGCCAAGCACAATAATGCAATTTAAATTCGGAACATGAAGCATTCAATCGATGCTGTAAATCTTGGCATGAATGAATGCAATCAATGATTAAATCCAATTAGTCTATTTTTTCTTCTGCAATGTTATTGATAATTACAGCCATGCATTCAGTTGTTGAGTGCTATGCGACTCCAAATTCAATGAAGTAGAAAAGTTTTAGACTGGACATTGTGATAGCAGTACAGCCAATGCGAACAATGAATCTCGATCGGACGTTATTCAAATAGAAAAAAGATTGTATAAACTGAGCTGTATGTTTACTATATCCCGTTAACGTTTCGTATCACCAGCTCAACTACTGTACATATGAAGATTAGTGTTTCAGTCAATGAGACCAGCGTCTGTGCCGCTCAGTGGAATCGGAACATCAGCGAAGGTGTGCAATGATACGCCCAATATACCGGTTTGTATTCGCTTCATTTTATATCTGTATGACCCTCACCTCAATGAATTCTATCGTCTTCTAATGCTGAGCATCTTAAGCATTCACTTCCTCGTTCCAATTTTTAGGTTCTTTCCTGGTCTAATATTTGTCTATTTGATGTTTCATACGAAAACGAAACTTTAGGTTCAGCCGCCCTTGTGAATGAGTGTCACGACTTTAGTTGATCATAATTAGTTGCTGTGCGGAGAGAAGGATTTCAAAGGAGGAAGAATGTGATATTGGTGATAACAGAGAGCTATAAACTCGTAATGAGTTGTAATTGCTGATTAAATAAATAAATTAATAAATAGTTGCTCATAAGCCTATCGAATTGTGTTATGAAGAAAATTACGATCGTTTGCTTCGCACGGACAAGCGCTTCAAAATTGACTGTATTTATCACTTTCCAGTTTGCTGTCGCTTAAACTGTTTAACTGACAAATGAAATGTTGCTCTCAAGCACGCAGTTGGTGTTATGGTTTACGGCAATTGATCTAAAATTCAATGCTACATATTTTCTTACATTGTTTATGGGTGTATTTTAACTTTCATATTGCCATCGTGAACATAGTTTCGCCGAAAAATGTCCTTGCTTTTCGGCATTTTGAAAGTGCTTTGGTTGAGATTGACATGTAGCAAATAATGGCTAGTTCAACCCTCCTCGTTAGCTGTTCACGCCGCAAGTCCAAACACGCCAAGCAGTTGACATTGATACGGTCTTTATGTGACTTTTTGATTCAGTTCTTCAAATAAATAATTCAGAACAAGTTCAACATGCAAAAATTTTTCCCTATTCTTATTGCATAATAGCGCAGAAAACTTGCCTGCGAAAAAAAATTACAGAAGAATACATAAAATATTTACCACTGTGAGAACAGTAAAAGTGGTTCATTCTTTCAACGACCCTATTGATTGGGATGTTCGAGAAGTATCTCACAGCGTAACCATCTCGCTGCTTTTGTATATTGTAGTAATGCTCTTTCGCATAACACGTATTTTTCTTCATTACTGCTGTGATACGATGATCTGCAAAATTTTTCATTTGAATTTATGGGCCAAAATGTCGAAAATTGACCCTACATTCAGATTAAGTGGCGTTGAGTGCTGCAACAACCACGGAAAGATTCAATAAGTGAGCAATATCTTGTTTGAAGCAATATTCTTTAAATGTAATAAGTCAGCGATAGTGAATTCAGCGCGCTTACAGATTCAAATTCAATGTGCGTCGTTCACCGTTGTATCAGTTATGAAATGTGGCTTGTGCGGCAAAGACAAAGGCGCCTTTCTGGAGGTCTATCAAAGCATATGGGCGAATAATTCGCCATTTTTCCAACGATTCATCAGAAACTATTATAATCACTATAAAACACGTAATGAGCCAGAATACACATATTGCGCCCAGGTGCGGTGCTTTGCATTCGTTGGCCGCCACCGTGGGATCGTCACACAACAGCCGGCTTCAGCTGAGCCTTTGCTGCTTCAAATGAGCGTTTTAGGTCAATACCATATAACTGTGTTTGTAAATTGAAGGCACTGCAGTCTAAAATTCTGTTGGTTGATCTTAGAGGAGGTATTTTCATGCCGCGATATCTGTTAATTGGAATCTACTGAAGTTGAAGTGCTTTGGATAAATTGAATAGAACGAACGATGTTTGCTAATCATCGAATTAAGATTGATGAATTTTGTAATGGTGCAATGAAATGGACAATTGCGTACACAACTAATGTTGTGTCACGTCACGAGAAGCACCCTGAATCAATGACTGGAGAGTTGCTGGATAGATGCTTTGGTGGCTCAGTGCCTAATTACGCATTGTTTACATTTAGTGTTTGGAGTCGGCTCAAGATAGTGATATGAGTCTTGTTCGTTTCTCTGCGCCTAATTTGCTGCTCATTAACGTTCATACTGATACTAAGCCAATCATACTAAGCTTTTGTGTGAAACGCTTCTCGTCATTCGACTCATCTTATTTTCATCCATTCCGTACTTACTTACCCACTTACTCCCATCCACGTGTCACATTTTGCTTCGTCAAAGTGATTTACGTTGTAGAATTGTATTGCTGATATCGTCTCGAATAAAGACGAATTGACTAACTGCATGTATTTTTCATTGAATCTATATCTCTTGACGAGGTACAATAAGCGTTTCTGTTTGATTACTGCACTTGAAAGCTTCAATATTGCAGACGAAAGTTTATGTATTACTCGTTGTGCATACACAATAGGCACCATTTTCATTCACTAGAATTTCAGTTTTATTTCCTTTTCCATTTACTGATATTCTGAATCTGTTTCTTCGGAAACAGAATTTATTATTTTAGTTGTTATTATTTCTGTCTAGTTCAGTCATTCCTCTTCTCATAGCTAAGTCAATAGCAGAGCTGACTTTAGTATATAGAGCGTCCTTAAGTCTGTTGGCTCTGAATCATAGACGTGCGAAGTTTAGGTTAACGTTTCCTCTGTGCTAGAGTGCCGTCATTAAGAGCTTTACGCCTATAAAATTCTCATCATTCGGCATTTCTTTGCAAATGCCGAACCTTTATATGGTTCAGTGCAGTACGAACATATGTGGCACCAGCTTTTTGAAATGGCGATTAATTGTTGTTTTTTTTTTAAATGTTACCAAGCGCTAATCAAAGTAGCGCATTATTTATTATGACTACAACAAAACAGTTATAGTTATCTTGAAAATCTCTAAGAACTCATCGCATTGAAAATATGCTAGTTGTAAGTTATGGCAGAGTTGACAATTCAGAAGACCCTCATATGACTATGTTTAAAAACTTTCGATATTTTTGTTGTTTGCCATATTCAAGTTCAGTAAGATGGAGACGTTGAAAATCAAATGATAAAAATAACAAGCAAAAATGAAACTGCAGTTGTTCTGTACTTCTTATGCAACCTCAATTATTTCCCATTTTTAGCAGTTTGAAAGTCACCGTAATTTTGCATTCTTTACCTCCATGAATCCTTGTTGCTTTTCAGCATAGTACTGTGCGTTCATGTTATTTCGTTGAATGATTAAACAATTAACCGAATTGAATTGCATTCGACTCTCGTGGCTTTCACATACAAATAATTGAATGTCGTCATTTTAGATGTACGATGTTATGTTAATACACTATTTCACTTACTGTTTTTCACATAGATACTTTTGATTATGATCATTGGGATACGGTATTTTCTGAGGTTGTCATCGTTTTTATGATAGGGTAATAGAAAATGCTGTGATTATTGGCCAACTGAACTATGGCATTACTCAATCACCGTGTTTTTGAAAACAATTTGCAGGTGTCTTTCGAAGGCGATTATCGACAATGGGGTCCGGTACTAGTGATCAATGAATGTGTTGGAAGTGGTTTGGACACATCATTGTTCGAAGGCACACTATCGCTCGGCTCATCAACAATTTCTCGACTGATACTAATCAAAGAACACATCGTATTGCAGTGGGCTGTTCTTGGCTGTAACGCACAAACTCCCTCATTACCTGATCCTTGCCCTCATTTCTTTTGTTTGCGCTGTCGTCTCAGGTTTTCCACTGCTGCATTCTTCAGGGATCATGTTTTCTTGGTACATTCTGATCTGCAAACTTCCTCATTCCCCAACGATTCAGACCTCCGGTCGTTTACGACTGTAATGATGTGTGATTTGAGCATTTCATTTGCCGATTCAATACGGTTCGTCATACTTTTATGCTTATTTGTTTACATCTTTTGCATACAGTCTAATTCGTTTGAGACTAAAATTTAGACCTAAACAGTGATAGGAATGTTTTATGAATGGTGAAGAAATGATGAAAAAAAATCAGGAAATGTTGATATTGCGTTTGTTTTGCAGAAATGATATACGATAAATATTGTTTTTGCAGCGATACTACGCAATTTGGATGTGGTATAATGGGTAGTAGCGAAGTTGCAAATTCTTCTTTGGATGTCGATCAAATGTTGCAAGCAAGCTTTCTAGCAAGTGACTTCAGCGCACCCTTTTTGCAGCATGTTCCAATGAACTTGATAAATGGAGCGTCTTCTCTGAACCTTAGCGGTAAAACCTGTTGATAATTCCACTATTTAGACTGTAACTTTTTGATGATGGAATCTGTACTGTTTAGCCAAATAT
This sequence comes from Anisakis pegreffii, assembly GCA_035041965.1. Lineage (NCBI taxonomy): Eukaryota > Metazoa > Nematoda > Chromadorea > Rhabditida > Anisakidae > Anisakis > Anisakis pegreffii. The sequence continues at coordinate 7,142 of JAPYMA010000278.1, read as the reverse complement.
GCTTAAAGAAAAGAGTATGCTATAACGATACTTCGAGAAATTTTCCGTTTTGTGTTCAAGACCAGTTTTTTAATTCCATTCTTTGTGAATCTTTTCTCAATTTGCAGCAAACCTTTTATTTGCTCATAAGTCAGATGGACATTAGTCAAAATTATTCACTGACCATAGAGCGTATGCTTTTCATTCGCTACTATGATCATATGCGTGCTAAGTTTTCGGATATCCAGCAATTTTCAAAAAGCATTTTCAAAAAAAAGTACAGTAAAGTATATAGCGCCATCTTCTCCAAGGAACATGCGCTACAGTGCTGCGCGGGCACCTCTTTGGGTACAGTCTACCTTATTGACTATAATTTACTTGAACGTTCCATGGAGGTAACTCTGAGAAGAGGCGCTCCACGCTACTCTTCTCGTTTAAATATTTGGTTAAGACGGCATTTATATTCGCATTTTACAAGCAGTTGATGCAGATAGCCACACCTATCAGCTGTTAACTACGATCGATTCAGTTGTCACCACCGCAGTTGACTGCCCATCAGGCATCCGCATCTTCATCTGTGCTTCAGGCAGCAGCAACTTATCCGTATTTCTGCTGATCCTGCTTGCAATGTTGTGCAACGTACACAACGTTTTTTCTCAATGCCCCATAAAAATACGCTCGGGCATAATATTCCAAAGCGCAAAGGAGTGAAGGGCAGTTGACTGCTGCGGTACCGATCTATCCGAATGCTCTTGATTATGAACAGTTAAAACCCGCATCGAATTTGGAGCCACCCATACAGCTACAGTATAGCACTGTGTTTTCTTGCTTCGAGCTAACAGCAAGTCGACTGAGTGGCATTTTGAACTGATTTTTGGGTTGAAGTTTTATCTAGATTGTTTTGAGAAAAACGAGTACTGAGCCCATCCTTACAATTAGATGCATGCGAAGGTATGGTGAGTGTTAATGTTTTCTTCGTACTGCTCATGCACCTTTTTCCAAAACACCACCACATGATATTCTACACTCAAAGATATATGAGCACACTATTTGCCATATATCTCGAAGACAGAACAACATTACATACGTTTCAGAACTTTCAAACACTGATCCAATATTGAAGTGTATTTCAGTGACTGCATCTTTTAGGATTGAGATTTTGACAATTTCGCTGAGTTGTCCATATTCAAAGATTCAGAAACGATGCAGATATACTTACTAGTATTAGTCGTTCTTTCATTTTACGGTCTGTTGTCTCTCATCATAATAGAAGCGTGTACCATCTCGAAAACAGAATACTTCAGGTGAAATCGACTCAATTCCATCGTCCAGTCCTCTTATATCGGCTGCAGCGTTAACTGCACGTAATAGCTCAAAAACGCTCAAATGCCCGAAATGTAACTGGCACTATAAATATCAAGAAACGTTGGAAATACATATGAAGGAGAAACATTCGGATAATGAGGTTGCCAGATAAATCTTTAATTTGTTTTCATCACAAATAGCCAATCACCGAAGAACATTCATTTTCCATTTATTCATAACATATAACCATTAACTGCTGAAAAGCTTTCAGGGTTACTGTTATGAATTTGAATCATTCTCGTGGAATTATTAAAATATTCCTCTCTGTATATACTTTTATCACCTACATACAAACATCCGCATATTTCCTTTAATCTATCCTTCACAACATGTGGGAACTTATGGAAAATCTACCATGCTGAACTGATTCAGTTAGTCATTGCGAAAAGATGAAATCCAGTGATTTAAATGTGTAGGATGAGGCGATGTATTTTCAATAAGGGACTAATTTGAGGAAATGATAGTAAGATTTGTTCATTTCGCAGGTGAAATGTGCTTATTGCCTTCAAGGACGAGCTCATCCGCGTCTTGCAAGAGGTGAAAGCTATTCATGTGGCTATAAGCCGTACCGGTGCGAACTATGCAAATACAGTACAACAACGAAAGGCAATCTCAGCATCCATATGCAAAGTGATAAGCATTTACATGCCATGCAAGAGATGCCTTCGGTGCTATCAGGTTGCCATCATTTGCATGATTTTGTTTTCATCATGTTCAATCCCTAACTGCAGTCATCATCGCTGTACGAAAATAACACATAAAACTCAGATCATGAAGCAAAACTTTTCTTTAAGTCATTTTTCAGTACATTTACATTTATAACGACTAATTGCTATTTAAAATGGTTTAAATGTGTTAACTCACTCATTTTATTGCTTTAATTTTCATAGGATTAAGCTTTTCGATGGTTTTTACTCTGCTTTTTAGTGGCTTCGATAATATTTAGCGTTCTGGTTTGATCGATAATCATCTTTTGAAGAATTCGTAATTTTCAGCTAACTCTGGTACAGCGTGCGCTGAACTGGATTCGGAAAGTACGCTTCAATGTTTAGTATGTTCGAATTACTGTAGTGACAGTATTCACGATATGCTCGAACATATAGGTATTCTGCTGTCATTGATTTCTTTACCTTTTCACGTCGTTTTGGAGTCGAAAAGTTGTTCGAGATTAAAATACGTTTGTGTTCGCTTACTAACATTTTTAGCTGAGTCAAACTTACAGCAACAGCTAATCAAAGAGTACCAAACTAACTGATTTGTATTAAAAGTATCAATGACCAAAGCTTAAGTGCATTTTCGTCATTTCTTCAATGCCTAAACTAGTGGCTTTCAATTGGTATTGATGGGCACATCTGCGCAATACAGAACGACTGATATTTAGCAGTGAGACCCTATCGTAATACAGTGTTGTAGAAGTTACTAGGCTTCAACTCAATTTCGCTTTATTTCGGTACAATACTTGAAATTTAATCATAGGATCATAAATTCAATTGAATCTCATAAACTGATGATGCAATTGTATGTAGGAGCGATTCGGTTTAGTCCGTTTTTATTGATAAGTAATGCAGTGCCTATACGAAGAGAACATTAGCTGTATGCACTCTAGCCTCACTGGACAGTTTCATGAAGATCTTAGCCAACTACAAGCATAACAAGAAAATTAGACGGTTGTTAGATATTGAAACTTACGATTTCCTGCGTATGTTCAATAAACCCTATCTCGGAATGTGTCAGTGAAGTATTACTGTTCAGATCGGGAAGGTAAAGAAAATTTTCCCAAAAGCTGTTCAAAATTTGATTTATTATACTTTTGATCATCTGCAATCAACTTCGCTCATATCAGTAAAAATCACACAAAAGCTACCCGTTCATTCCTCATTTTCTCTTTGATCTTCCTCTGAGTATAAGTTGCTTGTGAATGCGACTGAGTGTCATCTTCAATGGGTCTAAAATGTCGAACTTAACCAAGTGTTTATCCCAATGAATAATTGTTTGTGAAACGTTGACTGGCAATTGTTGGTTAAGTTCACTCAATATTTGCGAGTTTCTTTGACAATGAGTGAACATAACTCATCTTCATGATGATTTCTATCAAAGCGGTCATTAAAGGTGACCAAGAGAAAACGCAAGTTATGCGACAACACGACGCTTGCGTTCACGTTGTAACGCTGTATCTTTGAATGTATATCAGCTTCGTTCTTCTTTGAACAAACGATGTCATTCTGATCTTTCCCCCTCACTTTCAGAGCGAGACCGTAGCCGTCCAGTGATCGGTGACATGTCCATATTACACGGCGTTTACCAATGCAACCTGTGTCCGTACAGCACGAATCTGAAGGCAAATTTCCAATTGCACACTAGAACCGATAAACATTTGCAGCGTGTGCAGCTGGTGAGTGCTATAATAAATGATTGCATGATTTGATCTTTAGGAAATTGATTTTATGCTGCTCAGCATATATGTGGATTGAGATGCGAACTAGAAGCTGCCTTTTTTTTCAGAATTGACGGCCTATTTTCATGCTGATGAGGTCGAAAAAATTATGGAATTTAGAGAAGAGCTGAAGTTGAACTGTGTGGTTTAAATAGAATTATGTTGATGTGCGAGTGGGGCTGCTGCATAAATGAAAATGTAATTCATAAAGAAACGTCGACAGGGGGTCAAACATAAAGAGAGACAAGTGATTAGGATAAATAAGAAGCTTGCTTAGAAGCTAGATGAATATGTTCGTCGTCGAATTATTATTAAGGAAATGATTGGAGCCGCAATCTGAATGGTGTACGATGCAAATTTTGTGATGAATAGTAGCGTAAATCAAATTGTTGCATAAATTTGAACAAGTGGATGCTTAATTTGCACTCGTCAATAAACAGAATATTTCGAGCGACCAGCCATCTCTTTCTACAATCAGTTATCTCTTGACTCAGGGAACGTCATTCAGTGCTCCACCTACTGGATGGTGTTTTATAAAATAATTTAAAAAGTTACTCAGCGCCCTTATCACCATGAATGCTACGATTCGTCGTCATTTTTGAGCTTATTCTTATATATCCTAAGCGTTTTTCCTTAGAATAATTAGTTTGTGAAAATTTATCACTCAAAACCCACCTGAATTCGGCAATGCCCCTTGTGCTGTGAAATTTGAATGAAATTATTGAACTTTCAAACAGCTGAGATGTGCATGAGGTTGCACCCTCTGTCAACTAAAGTCTAGTGTTACCACATTTTGTTCAATAGAATCATAAAGAAGAGATAAATGATAATTGTACGTCCTGATTATTGAAACTATCCAACATCCTTGTCTCAATCACAAGCATCTTCTGCATGTGTACAATTCAAAATTTTCATTATTCGACAGTATTCAAATGAACTTTCGCTCAATCACTGATTGCTTTTCGTTCTAGAGATGAGCAGGTAATTCACTGCTAATATACAACGCTTTATTAAATGCAGTGTTTTCTGTCCCAAAACCTCGTACTTGGATTTATAATCGTAAACTTCTGAATCGCTGATCATCTGAATGCTCTCGAATGGTAATGCTCTTCTGGTTGAACACTCCACCGATAGTACGTGCATGAATTCCACGTCATGATTCCTACGATTTGATGAGAAATTGCAATGTCGCATTTAGAATGTAAATGAGAGCGGAAACAAATTTGAATTAATTTTGTTCACAGCGATTTATTGTTGTGGTGATGTGATTACTGCACGCATTCATTTACACTTGTTCATCAAAATTGATTGCGATACAAGTGTTCTGTGCTTACTTGTATCCATTTCTAGAAAGTTTTTGTTCGAATGTTTCATTCATTGCTTGAACTTTTTGATGAGTTGATAATCTAGGGAACAAAACGAAGAGGTTATTTTGCGAGTGGTGTTAGAATTGTTGTAGTTGACGGACGAGTTGTAAAATGAATGGAAGAGATTTTGAGGTATGGATACGAAGGGCATTAGAGGGCAAAACACTTGACAAACGGGTCGAATTAATTTTGTTGACATGAGCTATTATGATTGTTGATTGCTGGAATAGTCGCGGTCGTCGTGCTCATAAGAAAGAGATAGAAAGATCGATGGTAGGTGTGTGGATGCATAGCATCTGATTGTGTTTGTGCATGTGCGTTCGTGGTTATGTACCGCAAAATCGGTTATTGTATTTTACTGTTTTCCTTCCTCATCCGTCACTCAACTCATCAACGATCGACCATCATCATCAACATGCATTCATCTAAACATCAATAATTCTCATAACACATTCAACTTTCCCATTCACACTCACATTATTCCGATCATTGTTGTGATTGTATTGTATTTGTTGTTTAGGATTCTTTTACGATTGATTATTCATCCTTGCGCTGTTGCTGCGCCCGCAACAGCATCATTATATCATGCATAATCGCACACCTCAACATTCGTACAATAATGCATATGTAAATAATGTATTCACACACTATTGCATTCGTTTAACATGTTCATTAATTTAACTGATTGTCAAGCATCGTGTTCATCTAGCAGTTATCATGCTTGAGCATTACATTCCTTCGTCGTTTCACGTCTACCTCAACCCATTCCTCAGCTGAAAACGGTACTTACGTGATCATCGTCACTGACCGCTGCATTCAAAACCAAAAAAAAAGATTCCCGGCAAACGTTCTTAAGATTTTCATTATGCGAGTGCTTCAAAAAATATTTTACGATTGCTTCAAAAAAAACCTCCAGAAATCTTAGCTGCATGCACCTTTTAATGTTGTTCCTTTCGAATTGTTCTCGTATTGTGCTTCATTTCAACTATTTTCGCAAGCAGTTTGTATTGACGTATGTTTATCGGTATATTTAATATTATTTTTCGGTTGTCATAATTGAAAAGTAATCAAAATTGCTGTATTGAATAATTCCTTCATTCTGCCGTTTCACTTGATTTTTTCTATCAACTAATTGAGAAGCGATTCGATAATATTGTTAGAAAGGTACCGCTGACCAGTAACATATCAATTTCTTCACACCAATCGATCGAGCAGAATCTCTGGATAAAGAAAATCATATATTTTGCCGAGCGATTCTGCTTTGTTGAGGAGATCTAGCTATTTTTTTAAAGCTACCTCAACTAGCGCTGAGTTGCTCATTCACATTCCCGTTTGATCACTATAGATCAATAGAGGCTGTACATAACTACAGAAATTTCAGATTGATGTATTCAAGCTCACCGTCATCTCAGCTTTGCACGGAAACATATCACACTTTATAAACCGTTCGACTGGGCAGAATCTCTTCTTTCTAACGGTGAAATGCTGGCTTGAAAATTTCCAGTTTGCGAGGAGATATAGGGATTTTTGTGATCCTAATTAATGGAAATTTGAGTTTGATGATGTATTCAAGCTCACCGTCTTCTCAGCTTTGCCCGGAAACATATCACACTTTATACACTGTTCGATTGAGCAGAATCTCTAATTTCTAACGGTGAAATGCTGGCTTGAAAATTTCCAGTTTACGAGGAGATATAGGGATTTTTCTGATCCTAATTAATGGAAATTTGAGTTTGATGATGTATTCAAGCTCACCGTCTTCTCAGCTTTGCCCGGAAACATATCACACTTTATACACTGTTCGATTGAGCAGAATCTCTAATTTCTAACGGTGAAATGCTGGCTTGAAAATTTCCAGCTTGCGAGGAGATATAGGGATTTTTGTGATCCTAATTAATGGAAATTTGAGTTTGATGATGTATTCAAGCTCACCGTCTTCTCAGCTTTGCCCGGAAACATATCACACTTTATACACCGTTCGATTGAGCAGAATCTCT